>JAGDYQ010000005.1:12910852-12922188 GCA_021962125.1 Bulinus truncatus | reverse complement strand
TTTGGTTTTGGGCGTTCGATTTTTTTCATGATTGTATTTTAAACTGGAATACTGTTGTACCAATTTCATTACTTTTAGTTGGGCTATTAACACATAATAATATATATATATATATATATATATATATATATATATATATATATATATATATATATAATATATAGTACCTGTATAATTTAGATTAACTGAAGACGTGTTGAAAAATGTGTACAATGTCTCATTAATCTAAGTGATAAAGAAATATTAACTTGATTTGACGATGAAGGCCTTTTCTGGTATCTTGAGTGGGCCTTTTTACGACTTTGCCTTAGAATTCTACTGCCAATTACGGATGAACAAAACACTTTAAATTGCAAAATATATAAGCGGCATATAAACTAGATATAACTGGTAGTTATGGCAAAGGAAACAAATGAGTTTAGATGCTTTAATATTATGGTACATAAATGAGTGGAACATTATTGAGCTTCCCAGTATTTTTAACTTCACGCTTAAGGTTTGTATTTATCTCCAACTTATTTTTTTTTCACGTAAGGAAATAAAACCATTTTAGTCTACGATCAAATTGCAGTGCACATTTTTTAACGCATCTTGATTTCGGACAGTAGGTCATAGTTTGTAGAAAGAGAGACAGCCTATCACGCTATCCCATCACGCAATCAATCTTCGGATTCACCAAGTAACAATAGTTCAAGTTAATGACCATTGTGATTGAAGGAATGCCATAAATGATTTTTTTTAAAAGTAAAAGTAAAGATTCCCAATACAGGCTCCAACGTAGAATCATAAATTATGCAGAATACGCATCGACAATTTAAATTGATTCCCCCGAAAACCGCCATACTTGTGCATACTCTGTTGGGGCATATTTATACCATTTCTAGTTTCTACACCATTATAAAGGGAAATATCATAAATGAAGGCCATATTTTTTAGCCATTTATAGAGGACTTTTTAAATAGCGATGTGCTTTCTTTATGATACTCTGTGGGGCCCAGGTGATTGTCGATGAGGATAAGGAAGAGTTCTCATGTATTTAACTAGCCGTGGAATACTGGGGTACATTGACCACCTGGAGGAGGAGGAGGGAGGTAACTCAAAAGCCTCAAGACCATTGGCGTCACTATCGGGGTGCGGGGGATTGCGGGTCGCCAGGGTGTCACCATTTCTGGTGTTTATTATAAAATATAATAAAATCGTTTTTAACCTTAAAAATTAAAGTTCTTGTATTTGAAATTGAACAATGTTTATATTCTAACAAATTTCTGTGAATTAAGGGACATCCTAGGACTATAAGTATTAAAATTCTAGCACTAGAAAGGCATCCTTACAGACTCTCACCGGACTCTCACAGTCTCTCACTGACCTCCTACAGACTTCTCACCACCTCCACCACTTCACCGACTCTCTACCACTTCCACCACTCTCACCACTCTCACCACTCTCACAGTATGTCACCACTCTCACCGTCTCTCACCACTCTCACCGTCTCTCACTGACTCTGATCAGTCCTTCACCGACTATCACCGTCCTCACCGACTCTCACCGTCCCTCGCCGACTCTCACCGTCCCTCACCGACTCTCACAGTCCCTCACCGACTCTCACCGTTCACCGTCTCTCACCGACTCTCACCGTCTCTCACCGACTCTCACCGTCTCTCACCGTCTCTTCACCGACTCTCACAGTCTCCTCACCACTCTTACATGTCCACACCACTCTCTGCTGTCCGGATGTCACCGACTCTCACAGTCCCTCACCGACTCTCACAGTCCCTCACCGACTCTCACAGTCTCTCACCGACTCTCACAGACTGTCACCGACTCTCACAGACTGTCACCGACTCTCACAGACTGTCACCGACTCTCACAGACTCTCACAGGCTCTCACCGATTCTCACAGGGCTCTCACCGACTCTCATAGGCCCTCACCGACTCTCACAGACTCTCACCGACTCTCACAGACTCTCACAGACTCTCACAGGCTCTCACCAGACTCTCACAGGCTCTCACAGACTCTCACAGGCTCTCACCGACTCTCACAGACTGTTTCACCGCACTTCACAGACTGTCACCGACTTCACAGACTGTCACCGACTCTCACAGACTGTCACCGACTCTCACAGACTGTCACCGACTCTCTGCACAGACTGTCACCGACTCTCACAGACTGTCACCGACTCTCACTGACTCTCACCTGCCTCACCGTCTCTCACCGACTCTCACAGTCTCTCACCTCTGATCCTCACTGGTCTCTCACTCTCACTGTCTCTCACTGTCTCTCACTGTCTCTCACCGTCTCTCACCGACTCTCACCTGCCCTCACAGACCTCACCGATCCCTACAGACTCTCACCGACTCTCACAGACTCTCACCGATTCTCACAGACTCTCATAGCCCTCACAGACTTCACCGACTCTCAGGCTCTCACAGGCTCTCACAGACTCTAACCGAATATCACAGACTCTCACTTATTAGTGGGCCTTGTAGTATTTCAGGAAATGTAATGTATTGTTCTCAAAGTAAAGGAGAATGTTCCTAAAGATTAGATCAGATCCAAATGGATGTTGAATTACTGGAGGCGGCATGACGTCACTAGGCTGAAACCAGTGAGTGTTGCCATCACCGCCATGTTCGACTCAAAACATCGGTAGCTGTGTAGTGTGCATGTTATATTAGGTTGTACCTATTTTTGAACGTTATAAAACAATGTGTTATAATTTTTTAAAAGTAATAAATGCCCTCTTAGTTTGGCTTACGCTAGTTGTACACAAACCACGACAACAAAACGGGATATTGCTTCATCAGTTAGTCACTATAATGCTAATTAGTTAATTTATTGTGCTAAATACTGTTGCTGCAAGAAAAAGTGCTGTTGTGAAATGCAATTAACATCTAGATGAATGAAATAATGCCGTTGGCAAAAAAGAAAGCCTAACGTTTATGATTGTTGCCGTCAATGGTTCATTTAAGTTGCCTGTTGACCGTGCTTTAAATCGATGGATTAGGTGGCATTGAGAGAATGAAACAAATGGTACCAGAATGTCCCAGTAATGGTAAAAATTCCCAGAATAACCTATGAAGAAAATACAATGAAACGGAAATGTACTAGAATGTCCCAATAATGTACCAGGATGTCCCAAAAGTGTACCACAATCAGTCAGAATGTACCAGAATGTCCCACAAATGTACCCTACGAATGAACCAGAATGTACCAGAATGTCCCACAATGTACTAGAATGTCCTTGTACAATGTACCAGAATGTCCCACAATTTCAAACTTTCACAATGTAACAGAATGAACCAGAATGTATCAGAATGTACCACAATGTCTCACAATGCACCACAATGTACCACATAATCCACAATGTACTACAATGTAACACAATATCCCCACGATTTCAACAACGTTTCACAATGTAACAGAATGTACCACAATGTATCAGAATGTCTCACAATGCACCACAATGTACCACATAATTCACAATGTACTATACAATGTAACACAATATGCCCACGATTTCAACAACGTTTCACAATGTACATAAATATTGATACGGTGCAATGCGAAGACATACATAGCTGGTTTACGTGAATCGCCAAATGGCAGGCTCATGTTTGATTCTTGTCGTAAAACAGGTTTTATTGGCTTTTTAAATGTGCATCCAGGCCCACCGACAGAAATTTCGGGCCCCTGGGCAGGGCTATCACGCCCCCCCCTATCGTGCTGATAATAATATTTTCAAAAGTTGATTGGCCAGCTCAGTCTGGGCCCCTAAAACTCGCTGGGCCCCTGAGCATTTCCCCCATGCCCCTCTCTCAGCGGGTCTTTGTGTATGGATAGTTTGTTGCTATCGTTTGATTTACTGATTGCTTCGAAACGCTTCGAAAGGCAATATTGACAGGATTGTTTTTAGTCTAGTTTACGCTGCTTAGTGCTAGCCATTTTTCATTGTTTGATCAAATGCTTTGCAATAAACATCAAAGTATAAATACAAAATATTATGTATTAAGTAAAAATACAATTTTTACCCTGGCTTAATTTCGATATAGCGTATAATATAAGCTTTATAGGCCTCTATCAGCTGATCGTATAAATAGCTTTACATAGACTACAGCGCTTTGTAATTGACACATTAGAATAACTAGTCCACTAGAAATTAACTAGGGCCTTAGCAGACTTTAGAAAAAAAGTGATGACAAAATACAAAGCTCATTGGAGTCGTTTCTAGTATGAGAAAACTGGTATCGTAATGAAAGCTGGTGGAATGTTTTGAGTCGAACATGGCGGCGATAGGCTACGCCCACTGGATTCAGCCGCTTGGTCCCATCTGATAGCAGACGCCGTCTCCATGTATTCAACCTACTTGGATCAGATTCATGTACATGTTGAAACGAAACTTCAATTTGACACGTTGCCAGTTATGTTAGGACCCAAAAAGAAAAGTTATAAAAACAGTGTAAATTCCGTTCAACGTGTTTCTCTGTAAGTATGAATGAGATACAAAAACTGTGTGTTCATTGTGTTTTACTGTGTACTGTTCTTAATGAAGTCTAAACAAAACCAGTTTACTACAGGGACTTATGTAAATACATATACACTCACTCACACACACACACCTTCTCTATCTTCCAAAGCCCTTCTTACAGATAAGCAAACAGGAACATTGCTTCTAATTAAAATGATTTAACAGTTGGAATCGCAAAAGGGCCCCCAGCTTTCAAAGAATATTAGGGCCCAATATTTGCAAACAGCGACCTAGGCGACGTTTTTTTGCTTAGAGCCCCTAAATTAAATGCCCCCAAAATCTCTTTCTGTCTGTCTCTCTCTCTCTCTCTCTCACTCTCTCTCTCTCTCTTTCTCCCTCTCTCTCTTTCTCCTCACTATCTATCTTTCTTATATATAAATTCCTATACTTATAAGACGCATTTGTTGTCTGGCTGTCTGCTTCACTGCTTAGTCTGTCTGTCTGTTCCCCTTATAACTCAAGATCCAGACAAATAACGTGAAATTTGTTACACTTACACATAATTACATGGGGAAGGTTATAGGACAGGTTTCGTTTCATCTCGATGGGTAGTTTAATTGTAATTAATTTTTTTATTTTAGTATTTTACTATGTTAAAGTAATCTCGACGGCGACATAGATAAAATCTCTGTGACGTCATTTCCCTATCATACATTTTTAAAAAGAGGTAACTCCCGGAAACTCCAATTGTAAACATGATGAAATCAATAGTCATATCTATTTACCTATCGTTTTATGTATTCGGAAGATTAAATTAAAGGTACACTAATAAACCGAATACGTTAATATAAAGTGTTTCAGACATTATTAACATTATTAATACAATCTCAATGTGTAGTTTAATTGTAATTAATTATTTTAGTATTTTATTTATATTAAAGTATTCACGGTATGGGATCGCCTTCACTATGTAAATAAAAATCGCGCACCAAGTGAATGTGTAATTGAACGGACGGTGAAGAAAGGGGCTAGGGACGGGAAAAAAAAATATTGTTGTTGTTGTTTTTTCATGCTGCAAGTACCCGACTTTGCCCGGGATTAAAATAAGGTTTTCTGTTTATTTAAAAAGCGTAATTAGACGTTTAATTGTTCGAGAGAGCGGGAAGGGGGAGAGAGATAAAGAGAGAGGGGGCAGGGAGGGAGAGAGGGAAGGAGGGGGCAGAGAGGGGAGAGAAGGAGAGAGGGAAAGGAGAGGGAGGTGGGTAGGGAGGGAGATTGGGAGGGGGGGAGGGAGGGAGAGAGTAAGGAGAGAAAAGGAGAGGGAAGAAAGAGAAAAAGGAAGAGGAGTAGGGAGGGAAGGAGAGAGAGGGGGAGAGAGAGGATGGGAGGGAGTGAGAGATAAAGAGAGAAAGGGGCAGGGGAGGGAGAGAGGGAGGAGCAGAGAAGGTGGAGGGGGGACGGGGGTAAGAGAAGAGGGAGGGGATATAAGGAGAGAGAGGGAGATGGGAGAGTTAGGGAGGGAGGGAGAAAGGGAGAGGGGTAAGGAGGGAGAGAGGGAGGTGGGTGAGGGGTAGGGAAAACAAAAGGTAAACAGAAAACCTTATTTTAAACCCGGGGCAAATGGTACTTTGCAACTAGTATCCCTATGTGTCTTTCATACACACAAATGTACTAGCATGAACGACAATATAGGTTTAAGATTGCACTTATAGATGGTGCTTTCTGAGCATTTCTTACGTTGGGGGTAGGGGGGGCAAAAACAAAATTGTCTGTCAAGGGCTCTGTTGGCCTACAGGGGTGAATTGTGTCGGTAAAAATATTTCGTTATTTTGCACCCGAATTAAACCTGAAATATGTAGTGAGAAATGTTATGTATTGGTAAATAGGTGAAAACACTTTTCAGAACGGTGGGGGGGGGGGGGACTAGGGGGTAGCCAAAAAAACAAGCACACGCGCTCAATAGCTAGCCTACGGACTGGGCTTTTATGTAGTGCCATTGTGACGTTGATTGGGAATGTTTTGAGTCAGGCTGAGAGAAATTAAGCTGTGTAGAGTGTTAGTGGAGTGTTAGTGGTGAACATTTGAAAAAGGTCATTCGTTGAGGTTCTAAAAGACTTGAATAGGTTTCTGTGTAACCCTTCTCCATCATGGATATTAATAGAAAGATGCAAACTAAACATTTCTTATGATATACAGTGATTGAGTGAATAACAGAGTGAACATAGCCAGTAGACTTCCTATCTGCTTTCAGTCACAATTCTGTTAATTTTGACAAGTCGTTGTACTGTAGAGAATCTCGCTTTGGAAAATAATACTTTCTTGATAAAAAGATTTACCAAGTATTTATTTAAAAAGAAAAGAAGAACTTCAGAAAACTTTAAATTAAAGATTGGCTAAGAACTATCTGACGTTGTTCTGGATTATTTAATTAAAGTTCTAGTATTTTTTTCTCTCACGTTTTAGGGCACGTTTTTGCGCCGACACCGACTCTGGACAAAGTACAAATGCCGACACCGCCACCGAGCAAAAACTGCCGACACCGACACCGGCTCCCCAGCTCTGGTAGCCTACTTCCACGTACACATTTGATAATCATAATACGTGCCTCATTGCAGTGCATTGTTTAACTCCTATTTAGACTATCCGTACAAACCTCTCCGAAGAAGCCACTGATAATGAAAAGAATGATACTATTTATTAATAATAGAAATAACGATCTTATTGATTTAGCCTAATATTGTTTTCTTAGGCAACGCGAAGAGAGAAAAAAAAAACCCAGTATTTCAGCCATGCAGGTAACTGGACAACTCAAGATTCCTGCATGTGTCACTTGAACAAACAAAACTTAAGAGGGGAAAATCAAAAGATATTTTGATCATATTTTTTATTGAATCCATTTCCAGTCCAAGGTATTCATGACACGGGTCAATAAACTCCTGCAGGGCTCTCATTAACGGCTGGCAGATCAAGGGCGGGATCGACTCGCGGCTACTCAAAGAAATATTCGATCCCCCCGCCCCAACCGATTCCGCGATATTCACTCTACTTCCGGTGTTTTTTTGAAACTTCCTGCTAAGCAACCATCGACGTGTGTATGTGTGCCAGTGTGAGTCTGTTTGTCAGTAAGGTTGGTTGTGTGTGGGGGAGGGGGTGGGGAAGGGGGTGGTCAGGTGCATGACAAGTGCACTTTCTTTTTTTATTTACGATTACTACAAGTTTACTTGTAAGTCAATTCTCTGTGGTTACTTATATTTTTTTTAGGTTTACTAAATTTAGAGGTAAAACGAAAAAAAAAATTATCTGAAATTTCAATCGACAGCTAGAAATAATAATCATAATCTTGTTCAAGTCAGGGAAACATTTATATTACAATTACGTCGCATAAAGGCCGGAAAGCAATGATTTCCTGTGCTAAAAATCTTTCCTGTCTAAAAAAAAAAAAAAAATGAAAACAAATGCCAAAAAAAATAAGTCACTGTTGACTTAATTTAATATTCAGAACGAATGTTAACTATTAATCAATCACCACAGCAACCGTGTGGATAGACAAACAAACCGGTCGTCTCTTGGTTTAAAAGCAGTAAAACAGCCCAGATAAAATATCCACTGTAAAAGTATTTAAAATTCTGCCACGTACATAAATTATACACTGTCATTTTTAACCCCCCCACTCCCCCTTTTTTTTAAGATTCACTCAGAATTTTCTTTTATTATTTGGCCAGTGGCTCTCAGTATTTTGAAGTAGTGGAATTTTTAAATTTTTATTTTCAAGGGAGCACTGACGATTTATATACACAAGTCTTAAAGCAGGGAAATTAAAAAGCACAATCGGAGCAACCACCAGATAATCTTGGGCCACAGACAATCTACGGCAACACATTCCTACCAGTCGCTAAATCATTTTATAGAATGATACCGTAGTATGTAGCTGAGGCCCATGACCTGTGTTCGGATTGCACCCATGGCGTATTCATTTTGAAAAAATGTCATATAAGAGGGGCATTTGTTCCCCCCATTTACATTTTGAAAAATGTCATAAAGTTGTTATTTGCCCCCCTCCGTGGAAAATTTTTGGGTCCCCCCTTGAAAATTTTTGTCTCCAGAAAATTTTGCCCCCCTGAAAAAATCATTAACTTTTCATGATTGCACCTCACATTTGGCGGCCTTGGAACAATGACATCAGAACCATTTGCTTGCAAACATAAATCAGGAACAATCGCTTGCAAACATAAATCAGAAACAATTGCTTGCAAACATAAATAAGGAACAATTGCTTGCAAACATAAATCAGAAGCATTTGCTTGCAAACATAAATAAGGAACAATTGCTTGCAAACATAAGTCAGAAACAACTGCTTGCAAACATAAATCAGAAACATTTGCTTGCAAACATAAATCAGAAACAACTGCTTGCAAACATAAATCAGAAACATATGCTTGCAAACATAAATCAGGAACAATTACTTGCAAACATAAATCAGAAACAATTGCTGGCGAACATAGATCAGGAACAATTACTTGCAAACATAAATCAGAAACAATGGCTTGCAAACATAAGTCAGAAACATTTTCTTGCTAATGTAGTACTCGAGCACAGATAGTAAAACAAGTGCCTAGTACCCTATCTCTGGTGTGAAGTCGAAAACACTCTGAAATAGTTTTATAAATGAAAGCAATGGAAAAAAAACAGATAATAAGCTCCATTTGCTGATATTGTTTTATTAAAAAATATTGTAGTCAAATAAACTTTATCGAACTGTAACGCCTATCAGGGCGACCTTAGACCAATTTGACCCATTGCTCCAAATTGGGCCCCGCAATGTACATCTAGCTAATTAATAGCAATAGTTGTTATTGTAAACAAAAATTGGGCCCAGCACATCGTAAGACCGGCCCTGACGCCAATGATCGGGGGGGGGGGGTCAATCAAGGTGAAAGTATAAGTACAGTGGCAAATAAGAAGGTAGACAGATTTACTTATGTAAAATTGACTGATAACACCTGTCTGACAGAGTCTTGCGTTACGGTTTCACCAGGTTCGTATTTTACTATCAGAATCAAAGATAGAATATTTTGTTTTTGTTACATACACTATGCAGTTCCTTAATGTCAAATGTAATGTCGCATTGCCCTTAACTTTGAAAGAAACCAGTTAGAAAGTAATGAGGTAGTACACTTAGCTTCAACATTAATAGCTGATAGTCACCAATACCACTGACCACTATATTAATAGCTGATACTCACCAATATCACTACATTAATAGCTGATTAGTCACAGTACTACTACATTAATAGATTATTAGTCCCCAGTACCACTATTTCTTCTTACAAAAATTAATACGGTAGTGAATTTCATTGGCTTTTTTTTTTATATACATATTTAAAGACAGAATGAAAGCTAACATATACCGGTAAGCACCAGAGGATTCAATAATGAAACTCACGCAATTAAAAACGAAAGAAATTGCATTAAAGGAAATCAAACATTGTAGTTCCGCAGTACAAAACTACATTCATTATGTATGAGTTACATCAATCACTTACCTTGGCAAGGTTGGAGTCAGATCTGGCTAGTTTTTCTTTGTCCGTGTGCCCATTAAATTTGACCAAACTTAGATTTCCTCTACTCCTGGATGAATCCATGTCCGTTACCGCCGGATATAAGGTTTTAAAGCTCCAAATTAAATCACGTGGACTATCCCGGTGTAATGAACTGTGTTAGTGTCGGCCTGATTACTTCACTCTATCCGTGGGGAAAAAACGATGCTTTGTTGTTTTTTAATTTTACAGTTTTGTTTTTTTTTGTCAGAATCAATCAAGCATGATCACAGTCGCGCATGAACTGTTAAGATAAAACCACAGATTGCACTATATCATAAAACATTTTATCGTATTTTTTTTTCTTTAACACCTCTATTTTACCCCCACGGAAGTGATGTCAGCATGTCACGGGTACGGTGATTTGATTTTAAACAAGATTGAAATAGATAGTTCAATTTCCGGCCACTTTGATGCGCACAAAACTTTCGCATAAATTAAACAAAAAGGCCATTTGTGCTCAAGGAATGGACGGACAAAAGGGACATTGTTGAATGTATCGCTACCTGGTTACTGATGACAAGACATTGATTGATTGCATTTGTAGGTGATCGATATCTGAAGAACTATATTGGCATACTGCTCACAGCACACCAAACAAAACATACAAAATGGAAGTTGGCCAAAATGCCTGAAAGATGTTTGTTTAGAGGGCGAGAAATATTTTTTTCTATGCCTACAAAAATGGGGGAAAAAAAATATATGTAAACTTTACGTTTGGTTACCAAGGAGACGATGACAACAACTTTGATAAATTTTTTAGCTGTGAACTAATATGCGTGTCGACTAATTATAATGTGTATGTTTGCGTGTCACGACTGAAGGAGGAAGCCTTCCCCTTACACACACACACTCACACACACACAAATACACACACACACACACACACCTACTAGCCACACAGGCGCACCCCTTTACATCGTTATATTTTTTTTATTTCACTGTAAGAAAATAAACTTCAATAGAAATTTGCATTTCTGTATTGATACCAAAAAAATTCTTAAAGGATCCATACTATAAAATAATACCTCCACCTATCTTCTTAAATGATCTATGCTAAGAGCATGAAACTAGGAATTGATCAAATAATGCGGTTCTCGTGTTACTGATACCCCCCCCCCCAAGTATTCAATTTCACTCTTACAATAATGTTTTTATTTATTATTATTATTGTTGTTTGTTTGTCTGTTGTTTTCATGTGATATCCTTAGCACAAAGTGGTAAATAGTCCCGACACATCATTCAGACAAACAGGTAAATGTGTCGGCACATG
>JAGDYQ010000005.1:12890852-12908352 GCA_021962125.1 Bulinus truncatus | reverse complement strand
TCGTGGGCTGCCCCATGCCCCTAGGGGCCCCGTTGGTTGCAGTCATATGCTATGTTATACGTTGGAACAGGGTGGATGGGTGGGATCAAAGGGGCCCTATATGAGATGAAGATTATCAGGTGGGTGGATGGCCCCTATATTAGATGATTATCAGAAGATTATCAGGGTGATGGGGCCTTGTGATGAATTATCAGTTGATGGATATTTATTAGATGAAGATTATCCGGGTGGGTGTATGGGGCCTATATTAGATGAAGATTATCAGGGTGAGGTGTATGGGGCCTATTAGATGAATATTAGATGAAGATTATCAGGGTGGGTGTATGGGGCCTATATTAGATGAAGATTATCAGGGTGAGTGGATGGCCCCTATATTAGATGAAGATTATCAGGGTGAGTATATGGGCCCTATATTAGATGAAGATTATCAGGTGGGTGGATGGCCCCTATATTAGATGAAGATTATCAGGGTGAGTGGATGGCCCCTATATTAGATGAAGATTATCAGGGTGAGTGTATGGGGCCTATATTAGATGAAGATTATCAGGGTGAGTGGATGGCCCCTATATTAGATGAATGTTATCAGGGTGTGTGTATGGGGCCTATATTAGATGAAGATTATCAGGGTGAGTGTATGGGGCCTATATTAGATGAAGATTATCAGGGTGAGTGGATGGCCCCTATATTAGATGAAGATTGTCAGGGTGAGTATATGGGGCCTATATTAGATGAAGATTATCAGGGTGAGTGGATGGCCCCTATATTAGATGAGGATATCTAGGGTGGGTGGAATGGCCCCTATCTTAGATGAAGATTATCAGGATGGAGTGTATGGGGCCTATATTGGATGAGGATTGTCAGGGGTAGGTATATGGGGCCTATATTAGATGAAGATTATCAGGGTGAGTGGATGGGGCCTATATTAGATGAAGATTGTCAGGGTGAGTATATGGGCCCTGTATTAGATGAAGATTATCAGGGTGAGTGTATGGGGCCTATATTAGATGAAGATTGTCCAGGGGGGGTGTATGGGGCCCATATAGATGAAGCTAAATCATGGTAGTCTGGATGGTCACAATATTACATGACAATCACAGCCCGTGAGTACTAAGATGCGGCACAAACTGTACTAGATGAAGAGTTGCATCAGGGTGAGTGTATGGGGCCTATATTACGAACAAGATCCTGCTTCAAAGGGTAACAATAACCGTGACGAAGATTAATTCCGGTGTTTCGTTTAGTTCCTGTCACTATATTAGATGAGTAGATCGCTTATCAGGGCTGAGTAGTATATGGGGGGACCTATAACTTTAGATAGAAGATTGTCAGGGATCCTAATATAGTGACAGGCCTAAGTAATGGAGGCACTAGTCAATGGAGGTCAAAATGTCGTCAAGACAATCACTTTAATAACAAGTACACTGTACTTAGTTCTATGATTTTTACAAACAGGTACTAACTCTTTAATAGACGTTGCCATCAGAAAGCGTCAGGTTGACCACGGTAGAACAACTGTTCACCGTTCAAAGATGTTTTGATTTTACAATAACCGTGACGTAGAACATAACTTATTATTTCCTGTGATTCCGTCTTCGAAAAAAAATTTTTTATATAAAGTTTATTATTTTAGACTAAACTATGCTATACTCATATTATTCAAAATTTATAAAAATATCTGGATATTGATTATACTCTTATCACTACCAAGTATATACTTATATATAGATATATACTAGATCGCTTACGGGCTATATATATATAAATCCTTACGGGCATCATAGATATATATATTATGCGGACCATAACTTTAAAAAGAGGAAAAGTACAATTCTGTATAAACCATATATATATAAGACTAAGATCGCTTATGCTTATTTAATAGAGACCGAAAAAGTGTTGTATGCACGACCCTTACTTTAAAAAGAAGAGTACAATTCTGTACAGTTCTTTATTTTTTACCGAAAAAGATTGCCTTCCTTTTAATAAAAAAAATCCCCATTCATGCACAGAGGTTGGCGCTTTTTAAAATCAACTGATGTGTCCAGAAAAAATTATATTTGACGGTTAGTAATAATATAATCTTGTATTATTTCATGTGATTCCGTCTTCGAAGAATTTTTTTAAACCCATTTTATAAGTTTATTATTTTTTAGAGCTCAAACTATGCGTACTACGTCATCGTAGTTGCAAAAATTTGTAAAAATATATAGGTTATACAGAATTGTACTCTTCTCTTTTAAAGTTATGGTCCGCACAATATATATATATATATATATGCATAGCCCGTGGCTGATCTAGTCTTATATATCTATGGGAATTAAACGCTAAGGCATCCTTATCCCGCACCTAATCCAACTCACGAATACATCGTCACTGCTTCTGACAATCTGAAAGTGATCACAACATTCATCAAGTAAAATAACCTGTCTACCATCGTAGCCTGCACCTTGTTTTCATTTACCATATAAATAATATGTATATACTAGCTGCTTCCCTGCAAAACCTTTGCATAGAGTTATATCCCCTTAGGCTTGATCTAATGCACGGCGAGGTTATTTTTTGGTTTCGGGCAGATCCGATTTTTGCATGATTGTATTTTTTAAACTGGAATACTGTTGTATTAATTCTTTACTTTCAGTTTAACGCAGCGCCCAAATCGCTATTATTATATTATCTTTTTTTTTCTAAACTTTTTTTAATTCTAATGAATTTTTTTGGTTTAAATTAATATTTTAAACTTACAGCATTGTATTAATTTCTAAAAATAAACTTCAGCGCAAAATATTGATGAATTTATTTCATTTATTTATCTTATGCAGTTTATATATTATTGTGGTTAGGGGCGCCGAGAGCCAGTAAAAGCTCCCCCAGTGTAAGACCTCTCATTGCGGACCCTTAATAAACAATGAGTCATGAAAAAAAAAAAAAAAATTGACATGGTCGGGGCGGCCGGGCCCCCTTACAGATGCGGGCCCCCTGGCAATGACCCCCCTGACCCCCCTCTCGGCGTGCGTGAATGTGGTATAATGATAGATTGCTTACAGTATACATTGTTTTATTTAGCAATAAATAGAGTCTGAAGATTAAAAACTCAAATGTTGTCATTTCCTTGATACAAGTAATTCTGGCGCTCAAACTTTTATTTAGTCAATATAATTTCTATATTTGCATAATCTAAACCTAAGGAAATATATTTTTACTTTATATATTTAACTATATTATTTATATCACTTTTTGGCGATCTTTCAGACCCCCTTAAATTACGTGCAACATTTCAAAAAAGGTGGCTTCCAAATGTTTGGCAAAATTAATTAGCTGAATCCATTATTTAATGTCAACAAAATTTTTGGCGATTTTACCTCCCCCCGCCCCTTGTCAACAACTTCCAGAGACCCCCCTATAAAATTACGTCAACATTTGATTAACCCCCCCCCCTAAAAAAGGTGGCTTCCAAAATGTTTATGTGGCAAAATTAGTAGGAATATAGTTAGTTTAATTAAAATAAAGAATGTTAAGCAGTGTGTATAACACAGGACTACAAACGCTGCTTAATTTTCCTTTATTAAGTAATTATATTAAATTTAAAAAAGTAACATTGTTGACGTCAACTTTTCTTGACCTCCCCCCCTCCCCCTTGTCAACAATTGTCAAAAATTTTCTGTTTATTATATTTAGTGAATTGTCTATGTAATTGTTCTGTAGGCTATCTGCCCATTGTAATCATTACTAAAAAGTAGGGAGCAACCGATATGTCTTTTTACCGATAGTCCGATACCGATATTTTTCTCCAGCATTTTAGCCGATACCGATATTTCGCTATTAATGAAAGGGTGTCTTGCAGATGAAGAAGATTAGAAGAACAAAAGATTTGAAAAGACAGACCGGAAGACCGAAGTCAAAAACACAAACCATGCCTGCATAATCTCAGAAATCTGCATGTTTATTGTTTAAAATTAAACTTATAACAAACAATTTGTTGTTTTTACTTTTTACTTGTACACAAACAGAAAAGTAAGATAAAGTTGTAAATAATTAATGTCAATCTAAAAAAGTAATAAATGTATTAATTGTTAATTGTAACTTCACTAACTTGTGAAAGTTTTCATGAAATTAAAATAATTTTCTTCGTTAATCTTTGTAATTTTTACTGAATTTACTTGTAGCAGATTTTTTAAAAAGTTTGAAAAATTAAAAGCACTTAATTATATCAGTAAATCACTTCACTCAGGTGAACAGTTAACTGGAAGTATGTAAGTAAACTTTAACTCTGTAAACCAAAACCAGTTTAGAGTTACTAGAAGTGTGAAAAAAACAAAAAAAAACAATGTATCGGCAGCCAAAATAAGTTAACCTCATAGTGCCAATATCGGTTCGATTATCGGTCGCTCCCTACAAAAATCGGCCGAATCCGATATTAACCGATAGTGCCAATATCGGTCCGATACCGATCCGATTAAGTAATATTAACTTTGTAAATTCTACAATATGTTAATTTATGGACAATAAACTATTAAAATAGTGTATTGTCATACAGAATCTACACAAATGCCAAATTTGAACTCTCTCACTAAATTAGAACAGATTCGAAGTTGAGATACAAGATTAACTGACACACAAACAAACACCGCCACAGAAAGTGAAACAAATTAAAAACTTTTAAACAGCAAATTAACATGGTGACTCTCAAATACAACATTTAAAATATTCAAAAACTTACTCCCTTTCGGTACGAAACAAAGTACAGTATCTAATGATGACTGTACAGTTTGATGTATCCTACGACACATTCAAGATGTCAAAATATATGTATAAGAATAAATCAAATAAAACACTTCCCTTCAGAAAAAACATGACGGTTCAAAATTAAGTTCATCCGAGGCAAATTAAATCTTGACTTATTACATGTTAAATATATAAAAATCATATATTTAATGCCACTGAATATGCTGGCGGGCCTATAGCCAGGTTACGACGATAATGAAAAGCTCTTTAAACTTTCATCTAGTAGACCTACGATTTTTAGTTTCGAATTACACAGGCCAACACTATGAAAGAAAACGTATTCGCAATAAATATGTTGAGCTGAAAATGGTCCAAAGTGTTTGCCGTTCTTTATAAAGAAACGGAGGGAAGTGGGGTAAAAAAAAAAAAGAGCTTTTTATAATGTACATGTAATCAACTTATTTAAACGTATATTTAAAAAAAAAAACATGTCACCAAACCTCAATGACAGGTATTTCTTTTAAGCCTAAAACATGAAAAAAGTATTATAAAATAATCAATATTAAAAATGGCGCAGTTAATTTTCTCCAAATTCTTAATATGAAAATTCCAATAACTTTATGAAGTTGGCTCGCTGTGCAGTGAAACCTGGCAATCTCAAGCACAATTTAGTCATTCATTTTTCTTTTTATTAGATGTTTAGTGAATAAAAAATTAAGTACTTTGACACGCCGCGCGTTTACCACCTTTCCCTCGCTCTGTTTAGTTCTTGAGATTGGTCATGTATTATTTAATACGTCATTGTATTTCAAAGAGAGCTGGGTTGTTCCGTTGCCTAGCAACAAGGACACTACCATGTTTTATTTAATTGACAGACTGCAGATAAAATATTATCTTTGCCTTAATTTTTTTTTTCGATTCTTCGTTTTTTTTTTTTCAAATATTGATGAAGATGTTTGAATTTCTTTTATTTGTTTACATACGTCATGGTTACTTGAGCATACATCTATTCCACTGAATTTTTTTCTCAGATTCAGTTTTTAAAATGTTATTTACACTATATGCATATATAATATACTATATTATATCAAACCATCTTGAGAAAAATGGTCATTCGATTATTCATAAACTATGTTAATAGAATTTTCACTTTCTTGGAACTTTTTTTCTTATTACTGAGAGTTTTAAAATGTAGTCACTCAGCAACGCAGTCATCATATCAATGGTGGCTGAGTGAGGATAATAGATCTGAATCTGATGGCAGCTCTTTGGAGTGTCAAGTGAAACTGTTTTTATTTTAGTTCCTTTGGTTAGCTTTCCTTAGTGATGTTTAATTAGCTTATCTTACTGATGTTTAGTTAGCTTTCCTTATTGACGTTTAGTTAGTTTTACTTAGTGATGTTTAGTTAGCTTTTCTTAGTGACGTTTAGTTAGCTTTCCTTAGTGATGTTTAGTTAGCTTTCCTTAGTGATGTTAAGTTAGCTTTCCTTATTTATGTTTAGTTAGATTTCTTTATTGATGTCAAAGTAAGTCCGTTTTAGAAAAGTATGGTTTTCAGATGTTCATATTGAATACCTTTCCTCCAGTATGTAACTGAATCGACTAGTTGCTTCATCAACATATGGTGATATAGATTATATCTTTACTGAACTCCAGAAGATTCCGTAGAAACGTATCTGATACAGTATCGGGTACAGTATCGGGCTCAGTCTCGTGTACAGTCTCTGGTAAATAATCGGGTACAATCTGTGGTAAATACTCGGGTACAGTCTCTGGTAAATAATCGGGCACGTAATCCTTGTGCTGGCATTGAGATAAGTGTAGAAATTACCAATCATTATAGCAAATTAATGTAGAAATTACTGTAGAAATTACTGTAGAAATTACTGTAGAAATTACCAATCATTATAGCAAATTAATGTAGAAATTACTGTAGAAATTACTGTAGAAATTACTGTAGAAATTACCAATCATTATAGCAAATGACTGTAGAAATTACCAATCATTATAGCAAATTACTGTAGAAATTACCAATCATTATAGCAAATTACTGTAGAAATTACCAATCATTATAGCAAATGACTGTAGAAATTACCAATCATTATAGCAAATTACTGTAGAAATTACTGTAGAACTTACCAATCATTATAGCAAATTACTGTAGAAATTACCAATCATTAAAGCAAATTAATGTAGAAATTACTGTAGAAATTACCAGTAAAAGAAAACAGAATTAATGTAGAAATTAATGAAATTACCAATCATTAAAGCAAATTAATGTAGAAATTACTGTAGAAATTACCAATCATTATAGCAAATTACTGTAGAAATTATAGCAAATTACTGTAGAAATTACCAATCATTATAGCAAATTACTGTAGAAATTACCAATCATTATGAAGATTACTGTAAAATCACCAATCATTATAGCAAATTACTGTAGAAATCACCAATCATTATAGCAAATTACTGCATTCGAATGTTTGGCAGTTAAACCAGCAAAGAAGAAAGTGGTCATTAAGATTTTTTTCCCACACAGGATTTCGCCGTAAGCAGTTTGATCAGGTCATTCAAGTGTTAAAACAGATTCCTCTCCGATGTCATTCAGCATACAATCAAGTCATTCAAATGTTAAAACAGATTCCTCTCCGATGTCAATTAGCATACAATCAAGTCATTCAAATGTTAAAACAGATTCCTCTCCGATGTCATTCAGCATACAATCAAGTCATTCAAATGTTAAAACAGATTCCTCTCCGAACATAACCGATGCCATTCATCATCTTTTGATATTTAAATGTACAGATATGTTTTATCAGATCAAAGATTCTTGTAATGACTTCACATTTAGACAACCATCAAAACATATACATAAAATATATTTATTATTAGTTAATGTGTGCAAAGGGTGGGATGCTTCAAAACAATAAGGGGGCCACTAGATATAATTCTTGGTGCAAATAAGTCATACTGTTTCTTGCCGCTCTCATAAAGGCAAGGTCTCATGATTTTTTTAAAGGGCACGCATGCGGACTTTAGGGCCACGCTGCCCAGCCTTGTTCTATACATTACTAACATATATATGTATGGTTAGCTGACTATTGCAGAAAGAGAAAAGGTTTGGGTTCATTTTTCAACTCTAAAATGTATAAGATAAAAATAATAATGATAATAATTACATAATATCAACATCGGTTTTATTCCATTGTACCAAATCTTTACTTTGATACAAAGTCAGTTCATTGAAAAACAGAAATGTAAACTAAAAGTAATATTCCTTTAAATGTTATTGATGATAAATTGTTAAGTAAAGGGATGCACTATTATTCTAGATTGGCTCCCACGCGTAAATACTTTAGTCGTCCGAATTTCTATCAATATTTGTATCACTTAAAGACTTGGTACATTTTAAAAAGAGCGCATTTTTTTTAAGTTGGTTTTTTTTTAAATTATATAACTAAGTTTTGTCAGCTAAAAAATCTTTCGAAAGTGTATCAGGCGCGATTCAGTATCGATACTGTATAAAAAAACATAGTGCGCCTCGTATTGAACTCATGTGTGGCGGCACCCTGGATTCCACAGTTTATGTAATGTATCCACTGAGCTCTGTATTAGTTTAGAGCTCAGTGAATGTGTCCGATTCGTCTGACGGTACATTGACAAATTTTTAGATAGTTTACAAACTTCAGCTTTTTTTTATTACGAAACAAAAATTATTTCTAAATAAAGCATATCTTTTAAAAGTGTCTTTCGTTTCTAAAATATTATTTTTTTAGAAAAGAAAAGAAAAAAATGTAATAGCATTTGATTAGTGAGGCAGAAGTCTAGGTTAACAGTCGAAATGTATTGCTTGTAATAATACAGACTTACGCAACAGAGAAATAAACACAACAGACTAAGTAAAAGCAACATAGGTAGCACAAGATACTTAAACAACATAGGTAACACAAGATACTTAAACAACATAGGTAACACAAGATACTTAAACAACATAGGTAACACAAGATGCTTAAACAACATAGGTAACACAAGATACTTAAATAACATAGGTAACACAATATACTTTAAACAACATACAGATAGCACAAGATACTTAAACAACATAGGTAACACAAGATATCTTAAACATCATAGGTAACACAAGATACTTAAACAAACATAGGTAGCACAAGATACTTAAACAACATAGGTAACACAATATACTTAAACTAAGTTAAACAACATAGGTAACACAATATACTTAAACAACATAGGTAACACAATATACTTAAACAACATAGTAACACAAGATACTTAAACAACATAGGTAATACAATATACTTAAACAACATAGGTAACACAAGACACTTAAACAACATAGGTAACACAAGATACTTAAACAACATAAGAATACAAGATATACTTAAACAACATAGGTAACACAAGATACTTAAACAACATAGGTAACACAAGATACTTAAACAACATAGGTAACACAAGTTACTTAAACAACATAGGTAACACAAGATACTTAAACAAGGTAACATAGGTAGCAAACAAGATAGCACAAAGATCACTTAAACAACATAGGTAGCACAAGATACTTAAACAACATAGGTAACACAAGATACTTAAACAACATAGGTAACACAAGATACTTAAACAACATAGGTAACACAAGATACTTAAACAACATAGGTAACATATATACTTAAACAAATATAGGTAACACAAGATACTTAAACAACATAGGTAGCACAAGATACTTAAACAACATAGGTAGCACAAGGTACTTAAACAACATAGGTAACACAAGATACTTAAACAACATAGGTAACACAAGATGCTTAAACAACATATGTAATACAAGATACTTAAACAACATAGGTAGCACAAGATACTTAAACAACATAGGTAACACAAGATACTTAAACAACATAGGTAACACAAGATACTTAAACAACATAGGTAACACAAGATACTTGAACAACATAGGTAACACAAAAGACTTCAAATACAGACTTTATCTACAAATAAGAACAGGGAGGGGTAAAGTCCTCTCACTTTTGTTTTCTCTATCAAACAGTAGCAAACGATTTCATAACTGTTTCTTTGGACAAGTGGTTCTCACCCGATAGTTTGAGTGGGGTTGGAGGGAAACATTTCTTATCACAAAACAGGATCATTAAGTCACATAAATATTCTGAAAACTAATATTACTATTTTCACGATATATTTAAAAATAACAAACAGCCAATTAGTGTTTAAATTACAAATAATAATTGTTTAGTTTCATTTATATTTTAATGCTTTGAAATTTTGTACGTGAAATGTTAATTTGATGTTCTAGCCCAGTGATATGTTAATTTGATGTTCTAGCCCAGTGAAATGTTAATTTGATGTTCTAGCCCAGTGAAATGTTAATTTGATGTTCTAGTCCAGTGAAATGTTAATTTGATGTTCTAGCCCAGTGAAATGTTAATTTGATCTTCTAGCCCGGTGAAATGTTTATTTGATGTTCTAGCCCAGTGAAATGTTAATTTGATCTTCTAGCCCGGTGAAATGTTTATTTGATGTTCTAGTCCAGTGAAATGTTAACTTGATGTTTTAGTCCAGTGGTGGCGAATCTTTTTGGGGCCGAGTGCCCAAAATGTAACAAAAAAAAAGGATTTATTTATAGCAAAGTGCCAACACTCCAATTAAAATTAAAGGAAGTAATATTTTAGTATTTTAGTCGCATGCCGAATGATGAGACTCTGCGTGCCGACTGTGGCACGCGTGCCATAGGTTCGCCACCACTGTTCTAGCTTCTCAGATGACACTTAAAGAACCACCGTTCAAATTTCATTGAAATAAAGATCCGCCGCATTTGCTAACAGAAGATAAGGAGGGTAACATTAGCAAATAGGGTAGATAACGTATTTCATTATTGCCTTCATAAGAGGAAGATTCGGGGGGTTGTTTGTGTTTAATATTGCCGAAAGGGAGCATGTCAACACACAAGAGCCGAAGCTATCAGAATGATATTTGTATCATATTTACGTCTGATCAGACCGTTGATTTATCTGGTTAGGTCAACACATTGTCAATAACCTTCTCTGTCATTGCAAAAGCCAACGTTGAAGTAGCGAAATCTTAAGTCCCAATGTAGTTTTACTTATTATTAGTCTGTTGTGTTTATTTCTCTGTTGTGTACGTCTGTATTATTACAAGCAATACATTTCGACCGTTAACTTAGACTTCTGCCTCACTAATCAATTGCCATTAAATTTTTGTAATTTTATTTTCTAAAAATTAGTGCAATCATTAAAAAAAAAACCGTTATGCATCGAATTATTATTTCACAATGAGTCTAATAATTATAATTACACTCAGTTCCGTGAATAGCTTTGTGCAGCCGGGGCATTCTCTAAATAATCCCGCCCACAATCCCCACCATTTTCAAAATCTAAACACCTTTAAAGTCGAACAGCTTGTAAACCGAGCTAAATTTCTAAAAAAAAAAAAAATTCCTTAGAATACGAACACGCTTTGAGATTCGAACGTCAGGCGTTCATCTTTTCTTTTTGCGATCATTCCATTTAAAACATTTCCCTGACTAGTCCAAGTGGCCGGTTTTATTTCCGCACCTTTTTTTTCAAAACCAAGGGTTGACATGTGTTTGTGTTTATTGACTTATATATATTCTCAGCCTACCAATAACTTTGGGCATGTACCACTAAACTCGTCAAATGTCCATAGTGTGGCTTTTCTTTCATTTTAAATCATTTATAACGGAGGGAGGGGAAGTATAATAAACCTGAACGAATTGGAATCCTAACCAATGTATACAGTTTAAGTTCGTATTCTGAAACATTACGGCATTAAACACCATCAATGCTGCCCCTCCCCCAGATAAAGTGCCGCCCAAGGCGGACCACTCCTCCCTTACTTACGCCGCTGATTCCAATTGATGTTTTCTTCCATTAGAACATTCCTTCCATTAGAACATTCCTTCCATTAGAATATTCCTTCCATTAGAATATTCCTTCCATTAGAACATTCCTTCCATTAGAACATTCCTTCCATTAGAACATTCCTTCCAGAATAATTTAAAAAAAAATGCTTTTATCAAATTGACATACGAGTTCTTCATGAAAATATTTCTAGTTATTTCCAAAAATAACTTGTAAACTGGTATATGCATGCACATAATTGTTCAAGAATTACAAATTTGTTCTAAAAAGTGTTGCTATATTGTAGGAATATATACGATTCTGTGGGTTAAAGTGTTAGTCCTTTACAGTCCACTCGGGAAATAGTCAAATACAATATCCTCTAAATATAATCAAGTCAAGTGTATAATCAAGTAAAATGTATATACAAGTCAAGTGTATAATCAAGTAAAATGTATAATCAAGTCAAGTGTATTCTAAACACTGTTAGCCACTCTCAGATATGCGCTGTCATGTCTCGAACCAATCAAATGCTTTATGAGCTAATATACCTTTGTAAATATTTACACTATTGTCTATAGCTTCCATTATTTTACAGAAACTTATGGCGAAGCCTGCTCTTTGTGAACAATAGAAATAGTTGTTTCCCTGCGAGTTCAGCCTTTAAGTTTCAGATAAACCCGACATCACGCTTCACTGGCGAGAACCCAATGGGGTCAAATAGAAAGAAATCAGCCGGCTCAACAATTTAACCCTTTGAGGCTTGTAAATCCTAATATGGCAAGTTTTTTTTTTATTTTATCGGATTAAGAGTTTATATAACCGACAAATTCGAAACAATGGTACATGAATGATAATATGGTAGTGAGTACGGTGATGTAGATGTGAATACATGAATGGTAATGTGGAAGTGAATACATGAATGGTAATGTGGAAGTGAATACATGAATGGGAATGTGGATGTAAGTAAATTAATGGCAATGTGGATGTAAGTGCATGAGTCAAGTTTGTGTTTGATTTCAAGCTATCAATGAACGGGAAAGGGGGGGGGGTATACTATTTAGATCACTAGATTATATTTTGGTTTCAATCTACCAATTAATAGAAAATACTCCTAAAGTTGACTATCGTTAGATAAATAGTTTGTATACGGTTTCAAATCTCGATATTTTGCATACGGTTTCAAATCTCTCGATATTTTATATACGGTTTCAAATCTCGATATTTTGTATACGGTTTCAAATCTCTCGATATTTTGTATATGGTTTCAAAACTCGATATTTTGTATACGGTTTCAAATCTCGATATTTTGTATACGGTTTCAAATCTCGATATTTTGTATACGGTTTCAAATCTCGATATTTTGTATACGGTTTCAAATCTCGATATTTTGTATACGGTTTCAAATCTCGATATTTTGTATACGGTTTCAAATCTCGATATTTTTTTATCCAAACTACTTAGAACTAAGTTTAGAATTTAAGAAATTGCTTATTTCATTTTTTTGCATAGTTATGTTATATCTTGTCATTTTAACATGTTGAGTTCTCGAGCTGACACAGTGTATCAACAACCATAGATATAAAGGTATCAACAACCATAGATATAAAGGTATCAACCATAGATATAAAAGTATCAACCATGGATATAAAGGTCTCAACAACCATAGATATAAAGATATCAGCCATAGATATAAAGATGTCAACAACCGTAGATATAAAGGTATCAACAACCATAGATATAAAGGTATCAGCCATAGATATATAGGTATCAACAACCGTAGATATAAAGGTACCAACAACCATAAATATAAAGGTATCAATAACCGTAGATATAAAGGTATCAACAACCATAGATATAAAGGTATCAGCCATAGATATAAAGGTATCAACAACCATAGATATATAGGTATTAACAACCGATATAAAGGTATAACAACCGTAGATATAAAGGTATCAACAAGCATAGATATAAAGATATCAACCAAAGATATAAAGGTATCAACCAAGTTCACCAGACTTTATCTAAAGTAAAGATTCTCGAACAGTGAGTCATACGCGTGTGTAGATTATCTGAAAGCAGTGTTCACCAATGAGTGGTACGAAGAGTTTTTTGGTGGTAGTGCTGCATGGGGCTGATCATCGGATAAACGTGCACATTTAAAGTTATAACACTGAAATGAGGGAAAACCAAATCAGTAATAACGGTATGCAGCTTTTTATAAGGCGTATTATTGTGTTACTAGCTGTACCCTGCAAAACCTTTGTACAGAGTTATATCCCCTTATGCTTGATTGGTATTCTAGGTTATTTTTGGTTTCGGGCAGATCCGATTTTTTCACGCTTGTATTTTAAACTGGAATACTGTTGTTTTCTTTACTTTCGATTTAATGCAGAACCCACACCGCTTTTATTCATATAGATTATTAAAGAAAAAAAAAAAGAAGAGGTACTTAAACGTCATAAGTTTGGGGAACACTGACTTTGTTTAGCGTAATGATTATGTTTAGTGCGACGTTAGCCAAATAGGAGCCATTTGCCCGCGAGCTCTTCGTTTGTTGTGGCAACCGCTAAAAATTTAAACAAGGTTATTGTTGGTGTTTTGTTTTGTTTTTTTTTTTTCATGAAATTTTATGTGACTTAAAAAAAAAATGTATATTGAAACCCGGAATGTGGCTCTTGTTGACCTCATGCGCGATCACCATTGGTCCGCTTGGTACTCAACACCCATTATTTCATCCCATTTTCGACAACGCCTGGCCTAAATATAAACAACATCAAGTGCACTTTCAAAAAAGAAAGATAAATATGCATATGCTCTGCGCCGGACAGAGTAAATAGATTATAAAGCACTGTACCGATATAAAAAGCGTTCGATATCATAGTTTTAAATTATCGAACACAAGCATACAACATCAAATTGTATATAAAGGGGGAATATGACAATGAAAAGCTGCATTGCACCTGGTTTGTAGACTTGTGGTAGACTGGATCGATTTCTATGTTGTTGTTGTTTTTTTCTTGGTTTTTTTTTTTTGCGGTTTTTTAACTTGATGAACAACTTCAACTGTATGCTTGTTTGGATAGAGAAAAAAAAATGAATGATATGGTAAAAAAAAAAACTAGTTCAAGGCCCCAGCCCCTTAGATTGTGATCCCAAAAGCAATCATTATCTGCTTACTTCATTGACATCATGCAATCACTTGTTCAGTGAACTCATTTTCTTTTACACGTCTAAATACATGTCTGGTTCTTTTTTTTTTCACTAGACATTTAAACCGTGAAAATCTGGCCAGTGTTTAAGACACTAAGTGTACACTCGTTAAGGGCTTTGACTATGTTTAGATCATATATATATATATACGGTTTAGATCAGTGTTTCCCAAACTTTCGACATCTGTGTATCCCCTTTATTATTTTTTTTTAATTAGAGAAGGGGATAAAATAGAATGGACGCTGAAAGATAATGTTGTTTTTCAACATAAAGTGCGTTGCCTAAAATTAAAAACATTGTTCACATAAAGACCTATACAAATTCAACAGCACTTAATATGTTTTCCATGTAACCTTCGTTTATGATTTTATCAGACCTGTCATGGCTAGTAATAATTGACTAGCTCTCTCTCTCTCTCTCATGCGGTCCTAGTAGTAAGCTGGTCAATAATAGAGATTGTATCTGTTTAATTAATTCATATGTCTTCACGCAGTCTATCCACAGCCAACCGTAGTCAGCAGTAAGTGTTTTTAAAAAATGTGAAAGGAAGAAATTTCTTTCAACACAGAAGAGCTAACGGTACAGTTTTACTAAACACAAACGCATTAAATGTTTGTAGCCCATTTTCCTTGTTTTCTTTTTAACATTTTGTTAAGATCGAAAAAAAAACATTAAATAAAGTGCGCATACAAAGCCTTTGGAGACCGGTGGTCTAAGCCAGCGCTTTAAGACGTCAAGTAAAGGCCTACGAGTAGTCAGCCAATATAAACTGTCAGCGAGTGTGTCAGGTGTGTGTGTGCGTATAGACGGAGTCAAGTTTTTTTTTATTGGTGTACATATATACTATTGATTAGAAGTTATTGAATGGATCCGATGTGTATCTATGGCTTGGTACTTAAATAGCCTGGCAAGTACTAAATGTTTCTCGGCATGACTCATGGGTGTGGTGAAATAGTAACATAAACAAATACACAAACTTATCACGTAAATCAATATATAAATAGTAGTCGGTGGTAGTGTTGTTTTCGTTGACGAAAACTAAAACTAAAACCTTCGTTGACGAAAATGTTGACTTTTCGTCAACGAGAACTAAAACTAAAACTAAAATTAGAAGCAAGACTAAAACTCGACGAAAACTAAAATTATTACAGAAAAAACGAAATAAAAACTGAAACTAAAATATGACCTGGGACTAAAACAACACTAGTCGGTGATGACCTTTGTATGTGCGGTTTTCGTCGGAGAGGATTTTGTCTGCGATATTGTTGTCGGTGATAGCTTTTGTCGGTGATGACTTTTGTGTGTGAGGTTTTTGTCGGAAAGTTTTATCGGTGAGGTTGTTGGGGGTGATGATGTTGGCCATGTCGGTGTGGTTCGGGATACGGGCTCTATTTCTTGTGACGTTAGTGCCTCCAAGGTATTTGAGACTTAGAATATGATTTTAGATAAATCCGGTGGCGTAATGGAAAGAGGGTGTGCTATTCGCCCCTGGCTGGCAGCACATACTATGCCACCACTCAGGGTCTGCATTTACCAAAGAATGAGGGTGACACTAGAATGAGGGTGACACTAGAATGAGAGTGACACTAGAATGAGGGTCACACTAAAATGAGAGTCACACTAGAGAATGATGGTCACACTAGAGAATGAGGGTGGCACTAGAATGAGGGTGACACTAGAATGAGGGTGACACTAGAATGAGGGTGACACTAGAATGAGGGTCACACTAAAATGAGGGTCACACTAAAGAATGAAGGTCACACTAGAGAATGAGGGTGGCACTAGAATGAGGGTGACACTAGAATGAGGGTCACACTGGAGAATGAGGGTGGCACTAGAATGAGGGTCACACTGGAGAATGAGGGTCACACTGGAGAATGAGGGTCACACTGGAGAATGAGGGTCACACTGGAGAATGAGAGTGGCACTAGAATGAGGGTCACACTGGAGAATGAGGGTCACACTGGAGAATGAGGGTCACACTGGAGAATGAGGGTCACACTGGAGAATGAGAGTGGCACTAGAATGAGGGTCACACTGGAGAATGAGGGTCACACTGGAGAATGAGGGTCACACTGGAGAATGAGGGTGGCACTAGAATGAGGGTCACACTGGAGAATGAGGGTGGCACTAGAATGAGGGTCACACTGGAGAATGAGGGTCACACTGGAGAATGAGGGTGGCACTAGAATGAGGGTCACACTGGAGAATGAGGGTCACACTGGAGAATGAGGGTGGCACTAGAATGAGGGTCACACTGGAGAATGAGGGTCACACTGGAGAATGAGGGTCACACTGGAGAATGAGGGTCACACTGGAAATTGAGGGTCACACTGGAGAATGAGGGTCACACTGGAGAATGAGGGTGACACTAGAATGAGGGTCACACTGGAAAATGAGGGTCACACTGGAGAATGAGGGTGGCACTAGAATGAGGGTCACACTGGAGAATGAGGGTCACACTGGAGAATGAGGGTGGCACTAGAATGAGGGTCACATTGGAGAATGAGGGTCACACTGGAGAAATGAGGGTGGCACTAGAATGAGGGTCACACTGGAGAATGAGGGTCACACTGGAGAATGAGGGTCACACTGAGAGAATGAGGGTGGCACTAGAATGAGGGTCACACTGGAGAATGAGGGTGACAAAA
>JAGDYQ010000005.1:12621514-12890352 GCA_021962125.1 Bulinus truncatus | reverse complement strand
GATGTACTTCGTTCAGTTACGTATTGCTGAATCATATCATTATTTTCGACCGAGGTTTCACTAGTCGCCATTTTCATAAGTAATAAAAAGTTATTTCAATGATCAAATTAGCAAATAGTAAAATGATACATTGTTTAAAATATTTTAAGGACTTCAATATTTATATTTATTATTTATAAATTCGAAGTGACTATTCGGACCCTGGTACCGATAAACTCCGATTTTTATTCGGACCCCGTCCCAATAAAGTCTGATTGTTATTCGGACCCGTGGCAAATATGCACTTAGCTTAGCTATACATAAACTTTATTATTGGTTTTTTTTATAATTGTTTGAATTGTATGATTTAATCGTTACTCAGTGTCTAGGGTTCCACTAAGCGGACTCTGTTTTATTATTTTTTCGGGTTCCGTATAATAAAGTTTAAATATAGCTAAGCTTAGTGCATATTTGCCACGGGTCCGAATAACAATCGGATTTTATTGGGACCCGGGTCCGCATAGCCACAGCCTTATAAATTTATCTACTCTATTTCAGCTATTCTGTTTATAATAAAATTGTTAAATACATAAAGCGACCATTTTGTTTTTTAGTTTATTACAAATTCGCGGTCAAATAATAGCACACGTTCTATTTGTCGTCGTAGTAAAAATTTATTTTAAATGATTGATACAATTATTCTATGAAATAAAACTGTTTTAACTTTATATATAACAAAATAACATGCCATTAAAAAAATTTCGGAGGGTAAACAAGATTTAAAACGAACACAAAACGATTCCCCTTTAAAGATTTCTTGTGGTGATGTGCGTGCACGCTATCATTTAACCGCTGCTACTGTTGTGGCGTTCGTAAAAATGACAACATTTCAAATTGTAGGAGGCAAACAATCAAACAAATTTGGAATTTTAAAGCTAAAAAAAAAAAATTCTGCTGTAAAAAAAAACATTTGGGAGCCGTGAGGCCGCCAGATTTTTTCGGCTCCGGCTCCGGCTCCAGCAAAAAGTAGCGGCTCCCGGCTCCTCGGCTCCGGCTCCGCAAGCCTGTTCACCGCAGCGATGGTTAAAATTGACAAGAGTGCCTGAAAGAAAAAAAAAAACCTTTATGTTCCAAGGGCTATAAACAACAACGTGCTCAGCACTATGAGTTTTTAATGCCAATTGTAAGAAAATTCGACAAGCATTGTCTTATGTTGCTATAAGCGATCTTCAACCACCAGCATCTGCGCATGAAGCCAAATCACTCATAAAGAAGTTGGACAATTTCGAGACAGCGTTAATGTGTGTGATTTGGAAAGACTTGCTCCAAATAATTGATATTGTCAACAAAGCTCTATAGGAGCCTGGAATTGAGTTAACGACCATCATCAACTTATATGACAGTCTTGTTCTTAACTTTCATGATACACGCAATAAATTTGAAATGCACGAAGGTATAAAAAAAACAACTCTCACAATTGGACTATAAAGAATGTACACAACAGCAAACGACAGCGACACCAATTTCATGATGAAGTTGTGGATGATAATGATCCGGTTGTAGGTATGAGTCATAGTGAAAAATTCCGTACTCAGTATTTTTATGTTATCATAGATAGACTTATTACTGAGATGGGAAAACGGCGAGCAGCCTACACAACACTACATGAAAGGTTCAACTTTCTTCTGGACAGATCTTCTGTCAACTGATCAAACAGTTTCGAAAGCCAAGTCACTAATTGATATGTACCCGTCAGATCTGGAAGAGGCATTTACTAATGAATTTCTTTTGTTCTCATGGATTTTTGCTGACATGAAAACTGTGGCTGGAATCAGGCCCACCGACAGAAATTTCGAGCCCCTGGGCAGGGCGGTCACGGGCCCCCGTGCTGATAATAATATTTTCAAAAGTTGTTTGGCCAGCTCAGTCCGGGCCCATAAAACTCGCCGGGCCCCTGGGCATTTGCCCCCTGCCCCCCCCCACTCGGCGGCACTGGCTGAAATGCCTACAGCACAAATACAGAATAGGTTGGTGACAAGTTTTCCAAATGTAAATATTGCTTTCCGGATCTATCTTTTAATTTTCGGAACAAGTGCTGAAGGAGAACATTCCTTTTCTAAACTCAAATTTATAAAAAACATATCTTCGGTCAACGATGGGACAAACACGACTATCCTCCCTGACATTACTTTCAATGGAAAAGGATTTGATGAGGGAAATGACTTTGAAGATGTAATATGTGACTTTGCTAAGACAAAGAACCGAAAAGTTAACATACTGAGTTTAAAGATCTAAAGCACTGCAGCTTGACTCGCTCAGGTGCTCATCTCACACGGTTATATATAGTTACTTTAATACAAACATTATTAAATTTGATTGGCATTCTGAACTAGTTTTCACTCTATGTTCTGGCTTTCGTAGGCCCTTGAAAAGACCGTAGACCCTAGGCACAGTGGCCTACAGTGTCTAGTTGATAAAGCGGCCCTGGCACCGGGTGCTTCCATATAGACAGACTGGGGCTTAGGTAAACGAATAGGCCTACTGTTCAAAGCTGCTCGGATTAAAATAGATTTTTTTTTTTTTGCAAAAGTTCTAAAAAAAAACGCATGTAGTCACGTGGTTTACTGAAATTGGAGACGTAGTTTACAAACTTAGTGTAATGAAAGTAATACCCATCTTTCTGAAATGCAGTCACTAATACTATCGTTTTTATCTCTAAAGTGCAGGAAAATTCGTAATATATGCCATTGCTTATAGTGGAAGTGTGGAAGTCTTGAGGGGCGTGGGGAGTGACACCCTGAATTTTCCTGCACCGGGTGACACCAACCATTGTGACGCCACTGCTGTTGACGTTTAATGCATCACAAGCGCTTAACCCGGCCCTGGAGACCATGTTAAATATCCCGGCCCTGGAGACCATGTTAAATATCCCGGCCCTGGAGACCATGTTAAATATCCCGGCCCTGGAGACCATGTTAAATATCCCGGACCTGGTAAATGATTGAGGTAGTCGTATGCCATATAAGACTATCTTGAGAGGCTGTTTTAAAACATACATCTATAATAATCTAGATAGTCTACACCTTCATGTCTTTTAAATTTTAATTACGATGATGATTAACTGATAGATCTAGGTTAATTTGCATTACGAATTCATGTTGACAATCTGTAAAACCATTTCTTTGAATCATACGGGTAGTGGTGGGTGGGGTCCTTGGTAACAAACAATCTTAGCGTCCAACTTACTACATGTATTTTTTCATATCTGATACAGATAACACGCTAGTGTAAATGCTGATGCTCAACTTATCTGTCCTTTGACTTTGGGCACCTTTTAGGATATGAATATATTTGATTTTTTATTATCCCGAACAGCGCCCCAATAAAACTGAAGTCTCGTAGTATACTTACAACAAAAACGAGAATAAAGGAATCTACCTGATTACGGTTTTGAGACAAACTTCCTGCTTGGAAAGAGGAAAACCGATATAGTAAACTTTAAAAGGGAAATATTTTTGGGAAAAAAATTGTAAGGTAAGTAATAAAATATAATTATTCTTTAATACACAGTCTATTTCATTTTACTGTACATTTCTTTAACGTGTTTCTTTTTTTTTTCTTTTGAATACTTTCTTTTAAAGTGGAAGTTAACTTTCACTACGTCTACGTTCAGTACTTTCACTTTTGTCAGTATTATACTGAGTATATATTTTAAATATTTTACTTAGTTTAGTAATATAAGTCTAGTGTCTAGTAATATAATTTTAGCTGCTAAAATTCAAAATCGTAATACATTTTATATTAGCAGTTAAGCACCAACTAAATCTAGGTGTGAATTTTTTAATATAAAAGTTAATCAATAGTATAGTCTATAGAGTATAGTTAATTAATTATTTAATTTAATAACACTGAATACAAACAAAATTGACAATACAGACATATGCTTTTCATTAAATAACCTATATTATAAAATACTTTTTTTTAAAAAAAGGGATAATTGTTAATGACAGTTCGCCCGCAAGATAAATGGTTCTTTTATATTTGATAAATATGTCATTGCAAAGCCTTTGCCAAAGGTCTTGATCTGAATCGAACTAAGTTTAGGCTGAAAGAAAAATTACCATCTAAAAATCCTAACCTACTTAAAAAATATATTATTGACCTATTTTTCATTGGTATAAAAAAGAAGTATGTTATTTTACAGCAGTAGTTTTAAAATAATCTGATTGTTTTTTTATATCTATTCTATTTATTGATAATTAGTTTAGTTAGGCTAGTTTCTGTTTAGGGCTAAACTATCTGAATCTCTGCATACATTAACTTACATAGCTAGATGCTTAAGTCCTAAGTTGAAATATTTTTTTTACTGCATTCTAAACACTGGTATAGTAAATCTGCATGAGTAATTACTAATTCAAGTTAAGCTAATACAGATGACTAAATTTCTGCCAAGACCCAAATTAATTTAAAATACTGATTTCAATGGTTATAATATGTTCTAATAATAATAATAATAATAATTAAAGTTAATAAGCAAGGCATTCAAATGAAAGTCTAAAGCAAATTGTTTTTAATTGTCTTAATATCGATTTTCAAATTCAAAGCCTTAAAGTTTATAAAGCAATATATTAATTATATAGTGTTGATTGAAATATAGAACTATTTATATATTATTTTTTTTTAGTAAGAGTTTGAAAGAATCCAAAAATAATAATCAATAATGTTTTCCATGAGTAGATATCTTAAGACAAACTAGGTCACACTTAAACCATCTACAACAATTGTCCTCAAATTAACTACTTCTAGTATGTCAAATGTCACAACATTACAATAATGTTAAACCAATATTGCAACAAACATTGAATGGAACAATGTTAAGAAACACCTATTATAGTAGTATGAAACAAAAGACATAATAAACTTGAGCCTGTGACATATGTTCTTTAGGCAGCTAGTATGTCATTATTAATAGGTGAATTCTCCTACATCTCAGGAATTTAAAAAAAAACATTTTACCTTAGGTTTCTTTATTCTTTATCTATATCCTTTGTTTATTTAAAGCTAAAGTGTACAGTATATTTAAAGTTTTCAGACAGTGTATTGACAAAATTTATTGTGATTTCTGCATTTTGTTGACTTTTTATTTCAATCTCATGTTCAATCGCAAGATTTAGGGGCAATAATTAAGCTTGGAAACAATATGAATAGATTAATGAAATATGGATAGAAATTCAGACATAAAGACATAAGTATGCTTGCATCACCATGGAGATTTCCTCATAACTTTTTTCTTTAGAAACTTCAGTAAATGAATCCTACTATTTACACAGATGCTACATTAAAATCTGCAATTAAACATATGTCAGCTGTCAGGAAAAAAGACTATTCCTAATTTATTTCTTTTGGTTTTCCAGAAGCCTTCATTATATACTTTAATAAAACACAGAACGGTCCATGTCTCTTATGGCAAAATAATATTTATAATTAAAATTGAAGTCATAATATGTTACTGTTACATAAAATATTTTATACTAAAATATGTTTATTTTTTTTTTAAATATAAACTGACCAACAGTTGGTAAGACCAGCACTTTGATCAATACGAATAATTAAGATTTTTAAAATCGACATACATAAGCTGTTATCTTTGTAAAAATTCATACATTTGAGAGATTCTGTCTAAATTTTGATGCAGCTCATGTTTCTCTGTCAATACTGTGTTGTTTTTTTTGTTACACTTATACATTCAAGTTGAAATATTTAAAAAATGTTTGTTTCTAGCAGCCATTTTGATTTCTTTAACTCACCGATAAGATAAACTATGTATGTCAGTAGCCGAAATGCTAATTTTTGCTGCTTTGCTGTGAAAATTGGGATTGATGTGAATGTTTTCATAAGAATGTCATTGACATTTATACCAGAATTTTGGATTGGTGATGTCATACCAATAAATTAGTTTACAACAGTTATATATATATATATATATATATATATATATATATATATATATATATAATGCTGAGCTAATCCATAATTTTGATTGTTGATTAAAATAATTCTACATGATCACAGAGTTATCCTGAGAAAAAATAATATACATCTTGCTGGTAACTGAACAATGGTTAAATAGATAGCTTCAACAAACCACTCCAGTCATTTTATTTTTTAAAACAGTTTAAGATGTAGAAAATAAAATGTATGTGGATTATTAAATTTTCATGTTCAGTATCACCAACTTTATTTAAAAAAAAAATTTTTTAGCATTTATTTTAGTATTGTTATGAAGGATATTTGAATTAGTAGGCATTCAGACAAATTAGTTATCAGCCCCTTCCCCAACTTTACATAATAATTAATGTATTGGTTCTTTTTTATTCACACCTCTCTATCTCTTCCCCCCCCCCTCCCAATCCCCATTATAAATTTTATTATTACTTCTTTTGAAATTTAAATTAGGTAGTGTTATGGTAAAAGACTTGAACATGCTATATTATAAAGGTTGCCTTATTTAAACCGTCAGACAAGTATTTAAAATATATTAATCACCATAAACATGATGTGTTTAAAAAAAAACAACTAAATCTGTATCCATGTAAATGTAAGTAAAGGACACTAACTGGAGATAAATACAATGTTTGTACATTTACAGACAATTTGTAAATATGTGCTGTCCATATTTTCCTTGTTGAATGTACAAGAGTCAAGACACAAGCAATGCTAAAGTGTGGAAAGGGTTGTGCCTGCTAGAGTGTTGGAAAGGGTTGTCATTCATTCCATAATTTCAGTTTGATAATTGTGCACTGTGTCCAATATCTCATTTATTAGATTAGCTCATGTAATAGAATCGTCAGCCACACCCACTCACCCCCCTCCTACTCCCCTCCCCATGGAGGTTACGTATTCCACAAGTCAATTAGTATAATATGTGTGTGCTTGTTGTGAAAGTGGACTGTGCAATGTATCCTGCAACTATCTGTTGAAGCAGACACCGTAACCCGGAACTTAAATACCAGGGGTTATTTTTGCCGGCTATCCCACGGAGCCTTCAGCTGACATAAGTGCAACTGTTGGGGTAGGTAAAGGATGATTAATGCTGTGAAGAGTTTATCTCACTGGGAACTTGTGGCGGCTTAGCCCCCCCCCCCCCCATATAGGGCAATTAGGCAGACGATACACTCCAGTAAATAGAAATAAAATTTCAGGTCTGCTCTTTTTTATTCTACAATCGGCGTCTTTTAACTTTATTTACAGTGAATGTCTTATGTTTTATATATTTGTATCGCTTTTGTTCGGGTTGATGAGCATCAGAATTAAAAAAAAAAGACTTTGATTAAAATTTATTGATATCGATTAACCGAAGTGCAGTCCAGACAAATAGAGAGGTGCTGTTACATCGTGGCACTACGACGGATGGTCGTGTGGTAAAGCGCTCGACTGTCTACCTGAGGGTCCCTGGTTCGATCTCATGGCTAAAGTCATCGCTGTGTCTCCCGTGGTGCCTCCATGGCCATTGCACTGTCGGGAATGAAAGAAGGGCACCATAAAAACCGTCCCATTAGTGGTTAATATGATTTAAGAGATTTCATCTCATCCTTGCAGGGATTCCACATACACTGCAGTTACTGACAAATAGAGAGGTGTCGCATCGTGACACTACATTCAGAATTATGGATAGGGATACACTGCAGTCACTGACAAATTTCATCTCACCAGCAAGGTGTTAACATTTCAAAAGGGGTACTAACATACGGGTACCCTACTCCGTATGTTTTATTTTAAATGGTTATTTATGTCTGTGTGTTTGCCAGATTTTTATGCTGCATTTTTTTCCTCGAATATTTTTTGTTTTAATTGAGGTCTTGTTCTAGACTGTATTGGTTGATGTCCAACACGTACCAGAGATTGGTAGTCTAGCGCGGTTATTGTACGCAGCAGCTTATCTTTTCCTGGCTGGCTTATCTCCTCCTACCGCCGTCGTGTATATTTAACCTCACTGTCCCGTGAAGATAAAGGGGTTCTCGTGTTGCACAGAGACGGAACTTTGCTTTGGTAGCACGCACTGCCCTAATCACTGACATGACCTCTGTACCGGCCATCGGCTTAGTTTTTGTTTCCTGCCTCCAGATATTGAGTTGTATTGTAGTATCCAGTTTCTGTTGTCCTATGATCAGATGGAATGATTGTTAACAGATGGATTATTATCTGGACAGCTCAAAATAAAATTAGACAATATTTGCCAGTCATATTAAAAAAAAAAACTCCACAAAAATTAAAGATAACTCGCTAACGAAACATTTTTTTTTGTCTCTTGCATGCATGGATAGCTCCCAACGACACTGGGCTGATTTAAAAAATAGATTTTTTTTTTTCGAAAAAAACTAATGGATTTTTGTTTCGGACTTTGTTTCGTTAAGTGGCAAATTTGCACCCATGATTAATTAAATCGTGTACGTAATTTGACCTTGTCACGACCTTTTCTCCCTCTCCTGGCTGGGACACTTACCTGACCGATCGAAGATGAGCTGTGTAAGTTGATTGGTGCCCCAGTTGTGATAGAACGCCCGTTGTGTACAACAAAGGGGACACCACCCACCGACAACACTCATAGTCTATGAGTCGCCCCATCGCAGACATGTGTATTAACTTTTCGAATCGCGCGCCAATATGGATTCTTACACTTGACTGAAATGGGAAAGGGAAAAAAAAGGGGGGGGGGGCTGGAGCTGCAGTTTAACAGAAGGGTCATGCCGAGATAAGATCGTTGGATTGTTTATTTGAATTAATATACATTCAAAGTACTAGTACTTGAAATGAAATGTTTCGATAACTGTCTTTAACCACCTCCACCGCGAGGCACGGAAAACTTGGTTAGGACAAATGGAGGGTAGAACTTCTCTGGGCAGATAAAGCGATTGGCTTTTTTTTTTGGCTTAACTCATGATGTTTTCTGCCAACTACTCAACCCATCTCGCTACCATCCAGGCCCGTAGCGTGCGGGGGGGGGGGCTGCGTTTTGTCTGGCCCCCCTCTGCTTATTTGCTCTAATTAGTAAAATGTATTACCTGGCCCCCCTCTGCTATTGCCTGGCCCCTGCTGTAGAATTTTCACGCTACGGGGCTGCTACCATCTGAGATGCCCTCTCTCAGTTCTCTGTTGGGTTTTTATTATTGAATTCAAACGTTGATAACTATGGTGCTGTGATTATCATGAGATAATCATTGTCTTGTCGTTGTATTATTACTTGTCCCATATAGTCTGTCAGCACCGCTATATTTGAGTGTTGTTATTGTCGTATTGATTGCTTCGACTAAAGTCGGTTTCGGTAAAGGATTTTAAAACTGTTTACATTGCCTGGTCGCTACTGCATCAAGGAATTTTAATGTGTTCGCCTGACGGTCAATTATAACAGCAGCCTGCAGTAGATACCCCTTCCCCCCCCCCCGTTCAAAATCATTTCGACTTTAATCCTATCACACTTACCGTGAAACGCATTGCTAAATTTACTTCTTCAACATCAGTTGTTGACTTTTGAAATTAAAGGAAATTTACCCCGTAAACAACCATTTTAAATTTATGTCTCATTTTATTTTTAAACCAGGATTTTGGGGGGAAAAAAAATAAAGGAACATACACAAAAGTATTCCTGCTGGTGTCGTTAGACCAACCATGAAAAACAGCAAACTTTTCAGAAAATATCCAGTGTGAAACTTTGATTAAAACTTAATTTTCTTGAATGTAACATATTATTCAAACTGAATGTTTATTAAGACTTTTTTTTTTTAGTGGTAGTCTATTTGGTGTAGTTATTTGGTTAAATACATGACACTTGTAGTCACGACATATCACACACTAAAAAATCAAACATATGTGTTCACTATTGTCATTGGCGATTGTATGAAATAGATTCTTATGTGCTCTTTTTGTTTACTATTTACGTTGTAATGTTGCTTCAGGTTGTGTTTAAATAAATAACACAGTGTGTTGAAATTGCCCCCAACCGCGGGTCGCGATGCTGTAACTATAACACACCTGTATATGAGAGACGACGATCATTGTATTTGTCACTTACTTCCTTGTTGATTCACAATTGTCCAGTTATCAAACACCCATCACTGCCTGTGCCGTCGTCTGCTGTATGATTGCGGACATTGAGCAGCTTCCCTGAATACTTCACACACACACACCCATGCCCCGCCCCCCACACACACAGTGTTATTACACAAGTGGATTTACTCACTCTGCCACACGTGTGTGTGTATGTGTGTGCCTGGAACAAACACACCCCTCCATAGAGTCCATAGCTTTAAATGAGTTCCACTCCACAACATCATCGACAGTTGGTCAACTCTGTTTAGATTTTTGTTTTTCTTTATCTTTGAATGTCGGTCTGATGCAAAGTCTGACTGTTTGTTATGAGTGAACATATTCAAATTACATGAGCTTCTGGCTGTTGTTTACACATTTTATTTTAAGTTACAGCTTTGTTGGTTGTAATTGCAGAACTATCCGTTGGTTTGACCCAAACACTTGTTTATCATTGTGAATGGTTTCACCAGAACACTTGTTTATCATTGTGAATATCGATCTAATTGGAGTCTGTTCAATAGAAACTTTATTTCAGGATTGTTTCATTGATAACCTGACAATTACTAGCAATAAACTTTTACTTATGTATATTTTTTTAGGAAAATTCGCAACGACAATGGTGGGACATTTAGGGACCTGTAACGATGACCTTAAAGATTCCTGTAATTCTCACCGAAGATCGAGCCAACGGAATTTTTCAGGGTCCCAGGTTCGATCTCTGGTGAAAACTTAGGGGAACTTCCTTCTATATTTCCCGTGGTGCTTTTAAAGGTATTACACCGTCGGGCTGTGGTAGTTATGAAAGAAGGTCACTACAGCTCCATCTGACCAGTCAGTTACATTTGGTGTCTGAGGGTTCGCGCTCTCGGTATAGTGTTGACATGAGGGGTGTGACCTCTGACCCCAACACCCGCACCCCATGATGGTCACTACTCTCTCTACACTGTCTGTTTTACAGTTACATCTTTACATTTACCACTCACCCGACTCTCTCTACACTGTCTGTTTTACAGTTACATCTTTACATTTACTACTCACCCGACTCACTCTACACTATCTGTATCTTTACATTTACCACCGACTGATGTATAATAATAAAACATGTATTGTTTTTGTTTGCAAATCGGCTTATTTAAAAGAAAACAAAAAGTTTTCCCTTTTCAAAGTTCTCCCCTTGAGGTGTCTGCATATGTACATGTAGTTGTACTTTATATGTACACGTAGTTGTACTGCTGCTGTGCCGCCTCATGGGGAGAGGTAACTCGAACACCTATGAGGGGGTGGGGGCGAAAGTCTGGGCAGTGGCTTGTAGTTTGTTACGGGCCCTGGAGTTTTATGTTGCAGCTTAATTCACTTCAATGATTGAATGAAACTTATTGATATAGTCGCCTGTGTGATTTAAAAAAAATGTAATTGGTTTAAAATTGTGTGATTGATTGTTTTTGTGACATCTTACAGTGTCAGTCTGTCTAAAAACCTTTTACTGTGTAATATCTGACGATCATCCTGTCAAAACTTTCTTTTTTTATAAGATGCATTCCATTCCCAAATTGAACCACCCGCGTGTATAATTCAATGACAGCTCATACTGTCATGTACACTTGCTGTTCTCGATTACCGGCCTCAGTGTGTTGCACGGTGTGATATGGGGGATCATTAGTCGGTTTACTTGCATGACCACAACAGCCTCGATTACCGGCCATGCATCCCTCCCATGTATGTATTTATATCTTTCGTGTTGCGGAAGGAGCAGCGTACTACATCGTGCGTGTTACCTCAGCAGGTGGGATGGTTAGCCCTCAGGTGGTGGGGGGGGGGGACCACCAGCATCACGTGATGGCCTGAGTAGGTCACTATGCACACCTCACTTTTTTTTTTTAAATAAAAGAGATAATTGACGTCATGATGTTAGGTACAAGACATGGAGGGCGGGGCCGTGACATCAATCTATCAGTATCTCAGGGAGAAAAACAAAAATATGGCGTATCTTTAGCCTTTTTGGTGTCGTATGAATCGTTTCAGAGCTATCGGTAAAGTTGTTCTATTCAGTATTAAACTACTATAACGACAGGCTCCAATCGTGGCGTGCGCAGTGTGTAAACCCCCCCCCCCCGCCACCCCAATTCATTACATTAATCACGTAAAATATGTTTACGTGATAAAGCTGACCTTGTTTACAAAACTCCTTCCTTGTTTTCCCCAATTTCCTGTTTTATGTCCTCATCATTCGGTTGTTGTTTGTGCGTGGACTTGAGATATTGTCCTTTTAAAAACACATTCTTTGGCTTGGCGCAAACTGGCGCAAAGTGGCCTTCACACTAATAGCAATGTAGGCTTAATTTTCAACCATAGCAATGTAGGCTAATTTTCAACAGTGGCAATGTAGGCTTAATTTTTCAACAACAGCAATGTAGGCTTAATTTTCAACAACAGCAATGTAGGCTTAATTTTCAACCATAGCAATGTAGGCTAATTTTCAACAATAGCAATGTAGGCTTAATTTTCAACCATAGCAATGTAGGCTTAATTTTCAACAATAGCAATGTCGGCTAATTTTCAACAGTGGCAATGTAGGCTTAATTTTTCAACAACAGCAATGTAGGCTTAATTTTCAACAACAGCAATGTAGGCTTAATTTTCAACCATAGCAATGTAGGCTAATTTTCAACAATAGCAATGTAGGCTTAATTTTCAACCATAGCAATGTAGGCTAATTTTCAACAATAGCAATGTCGGCTAATTTTCAACAATAGCAATGTAGGCTTAATTTTTCAACAACAGCAATGTAGGCTTAATTTTCAACAACAGCAATGTAGGCTTAATTTTCAACAACAGCAATGTAGGCTTAATTTTCAACCATAGCAATGTAGGCTTAATTTTTAACAATAGCAATGTCGGCTAATTTTCAACAATAGCAATGTAGGCTTAATTTTCAACAATAGCAATGTAGGCTTAATTTTTAACAACAGCAATGTAGGCTAATTTTCAACAGTAGCAATGTAGGCTTAATTTTCAACAATAGCAATGTAGGCTAATTTTCAACCAAGGTTTTCATAATAAAATATAAAGAACATTATATTAAAGAATATATAACATTTACAAGCTTCATTTAAAGCACATTTATAATATGGTAATGTTTATCCATGGTTATTTTTTAAATTTACAACACAAAATTTGAATTTACCCACCATCTTTGGTTTTGCCACTAGTCGCCAAAAAACAAAATGAATACTAAATTATATAATTGAAATTCCCTCTAGCTATAACCTTTAATTTTTGTTTTAATAGCGATTAGTTTTTAAGTGTCATAGTATTTTAGGTTTAAATGATATTTCGAGAATAAAAGAAGCTCATAAGTGAGGAAAACCAATGTTAAATAAATAAGAATAGAATAGCCATTTGCATTTAAATTCTAAATTTAATTTTTTTAAATAAACATTTATTTACTAATACTATAAATTGAACCAAAAACGAGCGTATAATACTTCATTTAAAAAAAAAACACAGTTGAATTGTTAAATTATTGTAGATATTTGAATTAAGTTCAGCTTAATGGTAAACAATGAATTTTTAAATTATATCGTAATTTTACCTGAGCCATTTGATTATGGTGCATTCTTTGCTGCTTTTTTAATACCCAAAATGGATATTTGTCATTTTTTAACCCATAGCTTTTTTATTTTCAAAAATATGATTTAACTTTGTTATATTCTCCAGATGCAAAATGATATCATGCATGTGTGTCTTAGTTTTTAAATTATATGTTTTTAAATATTTTCACATTTTTTACTTCCAATATAAATTTTATAAAATCCATTGACTCAAAAAAGATATCTTTTTCTTATGCAGTAAAGTAAAGTTCCCTTAGCCCTAACAGGCCATCGGGGCAGATGAAGTGTAGAATTCATCTGTTTCTATAACCTCAGCATAGAAAGGTATTGTGTGGTTAGCACAGTGCCCAGCCGCCTTTACTTCCCCAACTTAAAGTCAGGTACCCATTTAAAGCTGGGTGGACTTGTGGGACGACTTTGAAACACATTTGACCTAGAAAAATTCCCATGGTTCTCACCGAGGATCGAACCCAGGACTCTCAGGTCGACAGTCGAGTGTCTACACCACTTGGCCACCCGTCCCACTTTTTATTATGCAGACATTCCTGAAAATAAATTGAGCTTGCTTTATGTATACTATTGTTAGCTCTTCCTGAATATGAGGCTTATAAGAGCAAAACTTTTTGAAATATAAACATGTGGAGTGGCCACTTTGAATTGTCACAAAGAGTAAAGAAATTTCAAAAGTTAAAAAAAATTCATAACTTTGTTAAATAGAAAAATTTCATATAAAAGTTTATGTGTGAAGTCCCTGAAATCTCTTACATCCTATAAACCACTAATGGGATGGTTTTTATGGTGCCCTTCTTTCCTCCCCACCATATCCTGGAGTGTAACGGACATGGAGTCACCATGGAGAGACATGGAGGGAACTTCAACCATGGGCTGAAAAATTCCCTTGGTTCTCACTGGAGATCGAACCAGGTACCCTCAGGTTGACAGTCGAGCGCTTTACCCACATGACCATCCCTCCCCAAAAATAAATTGTCCACCTAAATGGGACAATTTTTAGGTTTTGTAGTGCCCTTCTTTCATCCCCACCTCTGCTGGGAGTGTTATGGCCATGGAAGCAATACGGGAGATATGGAGGGAACTTGAACCAAAACCTGGAAAACTACCTTGGTTCTCACCAGAGATCGAACTCGGGACACATGGGTCTACAGTCAAGCGTTTACCGCATTCTGTAAATCTTTCTGGAAGACAATTCAAATTAATAAAGAAAAACAAAAAAAGCAAATTTAAGTAACCAACAAGAATTTAATGTGTAAAAATATAGAGCAAAAAAAAAAATTAAAACAAGCTTTGTAATACTAAACTATTTTACTTGTATCACCAGTGTTTTTTACTATAGCAGGAAGAAAAATGCTGTCTGTGTATGGGGGGTGGGGAGAGAGCCAGTAGTCTTAAATTTCAGAGGTTGCTTTCATTCAGCTATAGTCAGCCAACCATATCCATAGTACTAAAACAATCTGCTGTGCTACCTGGTGCATTTTTATGTAGTTAACTGCATTACCACAAGTGACACTATCACAGCATCACATTTTTTAAACTTTTGTCTAAAAAGCATCAATAGCACTATGAAATATATAAACTTTTGAAAGATTCATCTTTGGACTGCTGTCTCTATGTGTATCTAGTTGAATGTTATTGTTCAAAGTAAATGTTTAGCTTCCTGTTGTTACAGGATACAATTCTAATTGTCTAGTTCTTTTTTATGTGTGTGTGTGTGTGGCAGGCTACATTCTATATGCATGTTTTTTTCCTTCTCATATACAGAAGGATATTTTATCAAATACAAGTATATCTTTTTTTATTACTTAGAAACTAAGGTTGATTATTAGGTATTAAAAATAAAAGCTTGAAACAAGGCAGCCTTATGACCACAGTATAGTGACTTCACATAGTTGTGCAGTAATTTCCTTATTCTCTAATTCACAACTTTTTTTTTTCTAATTGTTGTGAGTTTTCAAAGCTTATTAGGTGCCAATGTAGAGCTCAATGTAGTTTTACTTAATTTTTCTTAGCTCATTATTAGTGAGATATACATGTATTTTTTCTTTTCATGATCAATAAAGTTGTCCTTCGGATTGATGACAACTATTTGGTATAATCACACTTACAAACCAAATTTGGTACAGTCATGTTGACATTAGATGTATGAATCAAATCTTGAATCTCCTTCATTGCACTGTTGCTTGAAAACCTAAAATGTGTATGACATGTATTGTTTAGCATTGCTGACAACAAAAGTAGTCTAATTTTTTTTTTTTAATCTGAAAAAGTTCATGAGAAATTCACATATCTGTCCACTGATTAGAACATTTACCGCTCATTGTAAAAGTAATCAATGTGTGGCATACTGTTGAAATTAAGGCACAGGCAGCAGAGTTTAATGGCTGGTACCATGCCTTGTCTTTTCAACTTTTTCATGTTAATGTCTGATAATTTGATAACCTTTTTTGGAGACAGGGGACTCTACTTTGTGAACTGAGGATAGACTTATAGCCCTTGTTCTGGACTTGAACCCCACTTTCATATGTTTTCATCTTTTTAATGAGTTGAAAGAATTCTACCACAATAGCAATAGTAATAATACATTTTTTTGAGTGTGGATAATATCTTTGTCTGAAATAAGGTGAAATTGTTTTGATTAATTCAGTGCATAAACAATCCTGCCCACAAAATTTAATAAATAGTACTATTAGGAAATTAATAATATATATATGCAGGAAGTTGGTGGAAGTTGGTGTCTCTGATTCACCTATTAATTTGTTTTAACAAACAGAGTCTTGGTCTATATTTATGTATATATATATGTGTACTTATTATTTTTAGCAGACTCAAGTGTTTCTGTGGGCAGCATAAACCAGTCAGCACACTTAAGTGAGATCTCATTATAAAAACTGTTCATTCTTTCGTTAACTGATGCTAGACTTTATTTCTTTGAGTGGCGGTGCTTTCTGTTTACATATTGTTCTGTTACTCCCTCAGATTACTTAGTGAATTAGTAAAAAAAAACTAAACATGCTTTTGTGAAGTCTTTTTAATTTCTTTTTTAAAAAATCCTCTTTTTTGTTAAGCATACAAAATTGAAAATTCCAACAATTTTGCAGTCTTTTTATTACCATAATATTATTGTCTTGCAAGTAGATTGGGGCTATAAAAATAGGTTTCAAAATAATTATTTTGGTGAGTGGTAAAATGGCAGATTCAAAGAATATAATTGTAAAACAATGTGCACTAAAAGTTTAATGTAATCATAGCAGATTGGAAGAAAGACATTAGTTCATGTAATAGTATTCTTTAAAAATGAGACATAAATGGAAAATAAATGTCTCTCACTGTAACTGAAAAGTCTCTCACTGTAACTGAGCATTAATTTTTTATATAGCTGACATGTTGCCCTTGTCCAATCCAGTGCTCCATAACGTGTTTGCCATGTTATACTAGTGTGAGGCGGCATGCCTTAGTCTAATCCAGTGCTCCATAGCGTGTTTGCCATGTTATACTAGTGTGAGGCGGCATGCCTTAGTCTAATCCAGTGCTCCATAACGTGTTTGCCATGTTATACTAGTGTGAGGCGGCATGCCTTAGTCTAATCCAGTGCTCCATAACGTGTTTGCCATGTTATACTAGTGTGAGGCGGCATGCCTTAGTCTAATCCAGTGCTCCATAACGTGTTTGCCATGTTATACTAGTGTGAGGCGGCACGGTGCTAGGTGTGCCGCTGCAAAAGCTGAATATTAAAAACTTTGTTGAATCACTTGCATAGACTTCTATCCTTATAATCAGAATTACATCCAAAAAAAAAATCAGTGAATAAATAAATACCTTAAAGATGACATTAAGTAGGGATTCATATGGTGTGGCTTATAAAGCTGATCAATATCAATCATGTGTTTTTGTGGAGGGCTTCGAAAATCCAGCAACGGTGCTAAGCAAACATTCCACTTTTATAAAATAAATATGTGGGTCATATTAAACAATACAATACAATAGAAGTTTATTTAGTCGTTTGTCACTGTTTGAGAAATAGCATTAGTTGCTAAATTGGAAAGAAAGTCAGAAATAAAAAATCCTTATATAATCAAAACACTGTTTAAAAAGGATGCCAGCATACACACAAATGCATACTTAGTGAAGTCATGGTAATGAAAGTTTAAATAAAGTAACTTTTGAAAATAAAAAAGAACGAATGCATCAAAAAAAGTTCATGAAATTCAAATGTGCTTACAATAATTAATTTATTTCCTTTGAGAATAAATCGGCTTAGGAAACTGTCATGATTCTTTTATAATTCTGGAAGTCTACTTTTCAAAGCATTCTGCTTGCAGGAATATTTGCATAACTAAACTGACATGTATAAATGCTTGAAATTAATAGAAGGCTTGTTTATTTATAATTTATAAAAGCAAGTGAAAAGGTTTTGTTTATACAATGTGATAAGATTAACGGCTTCAAAATGAAAACTATACTATATAACCTCATCAAAATGATTAAGACCAGTTCACTAGAAATGTTCATGAAGTAACCAATATTAAATACTCTTTGATAGTTGTATTGGATTTAGTAGTAGAAAACAATTATTTTACTGTGAAATAATGAATGTTACTTTTATTTACAGTTAGTAAAGAACAGTTAGACTGAGTTTGTAATCCATTAGCAAGTGAATCATTGTCACTGGGCTTGGAAGAAATATTGATAAAAATTAAGAAGAATTTAAAGAATTCAGGGATAAATGAAAAAAGATTTATTATCTTTCAAAAATCTCTAATATCGTACAATGAATTTGTGTTAACAAAGTTTTTAATTATCGTGACTAATTAAAAATGATCAGCTAACACGTTTTGGAGTTTTTGATGCAGAATTTAAAATAAAGAGCCAAAAATACATGGACTATAAAACATAACTAAAAAATTTAAAATACATATCGGCTAATTAATTTTCATGTCATTTCATAAATTCAAACCTCTATTTTTTCTTAAGTGTGCTGCCAAATTTTTGTAACAGTTTAAGTGTGCCATGAGTTGAAAAATGTCGTGGAGCACTTTTCTAATCCTTCTACATTCTAACAATGTAACAGTACATGTACTTAATTTTTTTTATCTTCAGATCCTCACCCTCAGCATTTTGTGGTAACATCAACAGTCCTGGATGGGTAATGTCTGTCCAGTAGGGGGAGGGAACAAAAGGAAGGATGACCCGAAAATCACATACCTTCCTGACCCAAGGGCCCAGGATCAGACTTCAAACCACGATGATCATTCATCCGGATCTGGTGACCAGCACATAGTTAGACCCCTGCCTGTTCCACCTGCTAAAAATAGAGGTATTTTTTTTTTCTCCTTTTTTACTGATGCATTTTAATTGTATAAAAAGATTTTCAGAATCACACAAATTTTAAAACGACTTCATTCATTTTATTTAGATGAGTTAAGGAGGTTTAAAAAAGATCATTCATTTTCTTTTAACAGTTCGAGCTTTGTACAATTTTGAGGCAATAAATGAAGATGATTTGTCATTCAAGAAAGGAGATCTCATGGAGGTGGATGACTTGTAAGTTGACTTGATTTACTATTATTGAAATTCACATGTTATTGGTTGGACTCAGCAGCTTAAGCACTTAAGAAAGAAACTTAACATGCACCACTTGTTATAAAATTAGAATATATTGTAGTTACTTCTATTTCACCATGGCATTAAACCATCATACATTTATTAATGCAAATTACACCTTTATCTTTTTTTTTTTTTAATAATGAAGAAAAAAGAAATAGATGTAGATTTGACTTTTCTTGGTAAATAGATCTGAATCCAATGATTGGTGGCTGGCTGTGCACACTAAGACACTAAAGAGAGGCTACATCCCAAGTAATTATGTTATCAAAGATGATACTTCCCCTCAGCACCAAGAGTAAGTTTTTCTATGAAAAAATGCTACAAAAATAATTGCATGATTTTATATTGAATTAAAATTCTCTCTTCTTAATTTTTTTTGTGTTTAAATAATACACATATATTTTAATTTTTTTCAGTTGGTGGTTTGAATTTGACAGAAAAGAATCTGATAAAATGCTACTGTTACCCGGAAATCCACAAGGAACATTTTTAGTTAGAGAAGCAACAGGTTATTAAGAATATTTTAATCAATGTATACTAGTAAATTTTGAAAAGGTATTCCTTTTTTTTTAGCAGATTTGATAAAAAAAAATATTATGGATGTCATGCAAAATATTTTTTAGTACATGTATTACTTTTTTATTTATGATAATTTAAAAATGTTTTCTTTATTATAGATAAATCATCATATGTGTTATCAGTACGAGACAGTGATAAAGCTAATGGTGATCCTTGTGTTAAACACTACAGAATTAGGAAGATGGATGATGGTGGATTTTTTATCAGTGCTAAAAAAATATTCAGAAGTTTATTTGATGTAATTAACTACTATAAAGGTTAGTATATTTTGTTTTATAATTATTTTTTTTTAAAAGTAAACAATAAATGTAGAATATTAGCATTAACTAAATTAATATGAGGTGAGTAAATCGATTATTTTTATTTTACAGATAATTCTGATGGTCTTTGTTGTAAACTTACATTGCCTTGTCCTCGAATCAGACCCGTAGTTCAGTTCAGAGATCTTGAGATTCCTAGAGATGCCATCAAACTAACCCATAAACTTGGAGCTGGTTGTTTTGGTGAAGTGTGGAAAGGTCAGCATACATTTTTCATTTAAAACTAGTTACCTTAGAGTATTTCAATCCACATGTTTTTTTCTTATCTAAGAAATGCTTTGTAAATCTTCATAAAATTGTTGCATTCAGGACAACTAGTAGATAAAAACATACATGGCTAATAATTGTAAAAATAATATTAATAAAATGAAATGTAAGCACATCATGTTTCCAGCTGGCCATATAACCAAATAATGACGCAACCTGTAGAGAAAATATTCAATTACTAGCTGTGCCCTGCAAAACCTTTGCATAGAGTTATATTCCCTTAGGTTTGGTCAGTAGGCTAGGTTATTTTTGGTTTCGGACAGATCCGATTTTTCATGATTTAATTACAATCTAAAGATGCAATACGTTGTAGAAATACAAAAAAAAACAAATATTTAAATGGAATTATTTCACATTATGGCCTTGATGTTTCATGTTTAAAAACCGCAGAAGCTATTCAAAACAGTAGATTTAAAAAAAATTTTTTTATTGAATTGAGTCGCGGCATGACGCCATTTTGCATTCTTGTTTTCAACTTTTGATTTAATGCAGAAACCAGACTGCTATTATTATATTAGTTAAGCCATCAGCTAATGTAGAAATCATCAAATAATGTAGGAATCATCAGATAATGTAGGAATCATCAGATAATGTAAGAGTCATCAGATAACGTAGGAATGATCAGATAATGTAGAAAATAACAGTATTAATCAAATAATAATAAGATATAAATGGTACTAATATTGTAAGGGTTAAAGTGCTTTTTATAATCAATCTGTTGATATATCAGCATGATCTATTATAATACAATAATATACTAATGCTGTGAAATCTAAACAGGAGCAATGAGGAAAGTTGTTGATGTTGCTGTAAAGACCCTGAAACCAGGCACTATGTCTGCTGAAGCATTTTTAAATGAAGCCAAAATCATGCACAAATTGACACATCCAAAACTTGTACAAGTAGGAGCAATTTTGTTTCTTGTTTGTTTCTTATTTTTTTTAGAGATGATTTCTTTTGACATAAACTTGTCATTCTACAAGGCCACCTATACAAATGAAACTAGGAAAAATTAACTCAAACTTTGGTTAACATTGGTTTCTAGTAGTTTAGCAGGTCCTTGGTCCAAAAAAAAATACACATTGGATGCACTTTAAAAAAATCAGGCTGGTACATTTTCTTGTGCACTTTAATAGTTTAATACTGCTGTAGTTACAAAAAAAAAAAAAAAGCAGAATTTGCACAAAACCTTTATTTTATATACACCACGTTATTGCATTTTAAAGTTGTTTTGTCTCATTTTCTCACATTCCTTTTCAAACCAAATTGATTACTTAGAAAAATGCTTGGTACAAATGCTACTTGCCCAATTTTCTACAAAACCAGGACAGATTATTTTCATTGCCCAAATAATATTTTTTATTTAAAACTGACTTTCCCTTAATACATTTTTTTAAACTGCACATTCATGTGCAAAAAACATTATACATGTACAACATTTTGTAGTATAATTCTAATTGTAAAACACCAAGTCTCTTAGAGGTAGATAACCATTGTATGTATTGCTCACTGCACTAAAACAAATACATGTTCATCAAAAATGATCCAAGTCAGTTATATGGTGAGAACTGATTATCATGACAGTGTATTTTAATTTTAACACCTCATAGATTTTCCCCTGATTTTCTAGTTAGCCAGTACTTGTTAAGGAGTTATGCATGTCTCAATAGTTTATTTAAAATTAGTTTACAGCCTTAAGTCTGGTTCCTTCTTAGTGCTGGAGTTGTTTATTGTATTGGTACGCTAAATTTCCAAAGATCAGTTGTATTAAACCAATGGTGACGTGCCCAAAATTCAAAGCAAAAAACACTTAGCTTTATAGCAAAGTTCCAACATTCCACTTAGAATTCAAGGAAGTGATATTTTTGTCACGTGCCGACTGTGGCCTTGGTTGCTATAGATTCGCCATCACTGTATTAAACCATTTTATCTGTAGGTAACTAAGACAAGTGATTAACATATTTTTCAGATAATTTATAGCTTACATAATCAGTTAATGCATGCTGAGAACAAGATAAAATGGATCTAGAGTGTGGAAGGCACGGACTTTTAATTTGAAATTACATATTTGAAAATATTTTTTTAAGATACATGTATTACATATTTTTCTGTTTTCATTATAAATGTTATAATTTTTATTGGTACTTTTTTTGATTATGTGAAATACTGAGCTCATTATGTTTCATTCAGTTGCTTGCTGTTGTATCAGCGACAGAACCTTTCTTCATTATAACAGAATTAATGGTAAACGGAGCACTATTAGACTTTCTTCGATCGGACCAGGGGAAAAAACTAAAATTCAATGTCCTTATTGAAATGAATGCACAGGTAAAAATCCAGTCACAGCTGATATATTTAGTAATCAAAGCTAATATCATATTTAGTAAACAAAGCTAAGATATTGTTACTCTCTGTTTATAACTTTGAAAATGACCATGAGAATGGGAGGGGGGGGGAGAGGGGTTGTCAGGAGTGATGTATGTAGTGAAAACAAAAATCCCTCAGAGATAAAAAATGGGAATGAAAGAGAATCTTATATAGGCAGGTCAATCATGGGGAGTACCACTGTAATTTGTTTTCAATCAAAGTAGCATTTGTTTATCAGTTTATCAGCAAAAAAATTTTTTTATCTGTTGTGATTAAATTTGTATGTCTAAATGTTATGATATTTTACATCTTCTTTCATGTAAATTTTTTTTTGTTGTTAAAATGATGATTTTCAACTGTCTTTTTTTTTTTCAGATTGCTGAAGGTATGAGTTATTTAGAAAGTGTCAACTTCGTACACAGAGACTTGAGAGCTGCTAATATTTTAGTTGGAGAGCACTATAATGTAAAAGTAGCTGACTTTGGTCTGGCACGTATATTGGAGACTGATGATATTTATGAGGCCAATGAAAGTAAGAAATTACAATTTACAAATTAATATATAAATTACAAATACATTTAGAGTACGAGTATCAAACATTTAACATTTCTTTTTACTTAATTTTTTTTATTTTTATTTTAGACACAAAATTTCCAATTAAATGGACAGCACCTGAAGCAGCTCTTGAAAGAAAATTTAGTATTAAATCTGATGTATGGTCATTTGGAGTACTTATGTATGAAATAATCACATATGGCAAAGTTCCCTATCCTGGTAAGTATTCATTTTTATTGAACATCATCCCAGAGTCATATTCCATTCATCTTATATGTGTAAGTTATATCCCATGCACCAGAAAACTGTGGTGACAAATGGCTATCACATGGTCCAACCGCCATTATTTCTCTAGCTAATGTCAGAAACTTGTTAAGATCTAAAGTGGCCCGCTGGTCGGAACATCCTCTGCACCAATGTCAACATTAGAGAGTACTCAGCAGACTAAAGTAAATCTATTTTACTAATATAATTTTTTGTTCGTGTAGGTATGGCAGGCTCTGAGGTATTACAAATGGTTGAAAAAGGTAGAAGAATGAGCAAACCAACCAATGGCCCTATTGAAGTTCCAGATTCATATTTTAACATGATGCTGAAATGTTGGAATCGATTGCCAGAAGACAGACCAACCTTTGAAAGCCTTCACAACTTTTTCGATGATTACTTTATTCATATAGAGCCCAGCTACCGAGACATGGATGAACTTTAGACATCTATTATTGATTCATCTCTGAATGAATGTGAATATTTTGATTTTACTAAAAGCTCAGTTTTTAGTTGATATTTTTTCAGAAGATAGTTTACTATTCTGAACATTAGTATCGTGCTATTCCATTTTAATTTTTAAAATGCAATGTCAGCATTATTTTTTCTGAGGATAAACATTAATTCAACTATCTATATATTTATTTTGAGTTAATTTAACATTCATAAGAAAAAATATCTGTATTATCGCTGTTTAATTTTAATAATTTATAATATCAAATGGAAATAGAATATGACTCGTAAAATATACTTACCTATCTATATTTTTCTTAGAATTTACAATATAAATAGGGAAATTCCTCGTAACAGATGATTTTCTTTGTTGCTTTTTTTTAATCCATAATATCGGTCGTATTTATTCCTTGGTGTGTCATTTGATGTTAGGCATTGATGTACAAAAATTGTTATATATTTTTGTGTTCAGGACAGTTTGTGTTTTGAATATTTTCTGGAACTTATGACAAGGATGAGTGACTATAGTAAATAAATCATTAAATATACAATTGAGTTCTTTTTAGCAGTCTAAACAGTCTTGATGTCCTGTCATCAGCACTTAGCTCTGTCATCACTGTTTCCCTAATTTAATTTGGTAAGACTGCTCCAAATAACTTTATGCATAATTTCTAATTTCCTTGTCCATTTTTGGTAATTGATTTGAAAGGGTTGAGCTGTCATGAAATTACCCCTCTCCCCTTACTTTGAATCAAATATAAAGATATTGTCATGGCTATATCTTTATTCTTTTCTGTTACCATTAATCCCCTTGTAGTCTAATGACAACTATTTAAATGAGCAAACAAGGTAGCAAAAAAACTTTTGTTTGGATTATCTGCAGATAATGACTTATTATTTTTATAAATTATATCTCTACATCAAAGTAGTTAAGGATTGCTAATGGCTCTAAGGTGCCAAAAGCTTGTAAGAGGCTGTAAAGTGGAGTGTCACCCCCCATAGAGACTTTGGTCAAAACCACTGCTAGCAGTACAAAACACACTTCGCTTGTGTTCAATACAAATTTAAAACACATTTCTTATAATTCAGTGTTTGAATGATTTCCTTCACATGGAAATCATTATGATCCAAGTATTATGTTTATTTGTGAAGAAATTGTTTTGTTCTGAAATGGTGTGGATGAATTGTTGAATTTAACTTCTCTTACTGTTAAATTTTTTTCTTGACAAATTTACCTTGTAATTTTAAGCCATATTTTTAAAGTGTTTATGAAATTTTGTTTTACATTATTTCCAGGTGTGCTGCTAAAATAAACATTCCCATTTAAAAAAAAAATATTCTTTTCTATAAACCTCTTGGGTAATATATTTACAAAACACTTTTTTTATGCCTATTATTTTAAATTCATGTTATGTGGCCTTAAAACTTATCTATGTTCGTAACAAATGCAAGCTAAAAATATATATATGGCTTTTTATTTAAACTGATTTGAAATTTAATCAATATAAACATTTAAATATTAGAGCTGGCTCTAAGGAATGCTTAGCCTGTAAAATGACATGTACATAAGTTATATTTAATCATGAAATTTCTGAGTTTGGTGCTGCAGAACAAAATTAAGATCAGATGCTGTCCATTTTTTTCTAAGCCTGCTAATTCATTTGAACATTCCAAAATTATTTTAACTATTTGTTTTGTTTTTTAATATAGGGAAATAGAAGAAATGTATTAAATGACATCTTTAACTGATTATAATTGTGTATTAACATATATTCCAACTTTTCTGGGGGTTTTATGGCTTTCTGATTGCAGCTGTTAGTTTCCAAAACTTTGATGGAAATTTTTTTTTAAGTCGGTGTAAAACAAAAACATGGTCAGAATAATCTATCTATTTGATCACTTCATTATATTTTACTTTAAAAAAACCAGATATATCCTCCCTTTACACTCTTTATTAAATTAAATACTGTTTTTATGTATTTGATTTTTTTTATTATGATGCATGTCAATGAGCAGGAGGCGACTGCTGTTTACTGTTTTTACAAATTGCAGCTGTTTAGTTATTTTATTCATATGTGAGCACTTAATTTTTACAATTTTTAAAAAAGTTATTTTTAATGCACTGGAGTTACTTTTTAAGTTTTCAAATCTAAATGGTTAGGCCTGTGTTGTCTCTTACCTGATACATGTCAATTTTTTTTTTTATTTTACAATTCATCACACTAGGCATGAAATGCTGGCATTTACAGAAACAAAACGAAGCTTTTTAAGAATCACAAGCATGTCAGGCATATTTACAAAGTGGCATAATGTTATCAGATGTTTGCAGTTAATGAAAATTAATTTTTTCTGGATTGTTATACACACTTTATTTCAGTGCCTGTAGTAAATGCTCGGAGTAAATATTTGTATATTATTATATTTGTATTTTTATACTTTTCATGAGACTTAAAACTAATACATAAATAGTTTGTTATGTTACCTTAAAAACATGTGCATATATCTCTGTTAATCTGGTCACTAATGGTTGAAAATGATTTGAAAATAAATCAGATGAGGGTTTCTCTCATCAACATTCACTTGTACGAACAACAAATATTTGTCCTTAAATGTTCTCTCTGTACATAAAATATAACTGTTAATCTCTTTCTAATAATTGATAACTATGTCATCTCCAAAATTTTGGGTTAATTTTATTCCTACTTTACTTGGATAATTTATTTATAGTATAGTTTTAGAACCTATTGATTGTTCCCTTGTACATTTTTTGTTATAAAATTATTGTCTTCATTGAATTAAAATTATGCACTATTCATTTATGTGTTACTTTCAGATCAATGATTTCTTAAAATAATTTTTACATGCTCAGTTATTTAGCTAATTACAAAATTCTTCATTCTCAATGATTTAAAAAAAAAAATTATAATGTGTTTATTATATTAAGCATCGTGGAAAGACAAATTTGACATGGAAAAAACTATAAAAGCAATAAAGAGTAGAACATATTTTGTAACAAAAAGACTGATCATTTCTAAATGTATGGGCTATTTCTACTGACTTCATGTTTGAATGCAGGTAATCATGTATTAATTCTATATTGAAGAAAAAAATGTTTTTAGTTAACTTCACTAGCAAGCTAAGAGTGTATAACATGTAAATAAATATGTTTGTCCTTACCATTCCTTCATTATCTATAATCATTAAAATATTATAACTGTCTGATAAAATGAATTTTTTTTTATTTTGTAGGAATAACATTATTACCACTTCACTCATTTAATCATCCGACAAGTTAAATGAATTACGCAAGGTAACTTATAAATGAGATAATAACTACTGCTACCAATTATATTTAACAATTGGATTAATATTTATTTTCTCATTTGATATCGAGGTAGAATTTTTTTTTTATTGTTTTGACTTCATGATTTAGTAGGACACCAAAAAAAATTTTAAAAACATAAATAACTATGAATGACCTATTTAAAAACAACTATTCTAAATTATTGTACGTTCCTGTGCATTGTCAAGAAAACAAATGAACAATGTATCAATGCATAGTGTTAGTCTAAAATAAAAATGAATGAAGTAATGACACAAAATAAACAATTGTATTTTTAATTTACAAGACAACTCAGGAATTACAATAAAAATTGTTTTAATTTATATTTTGAGCAAGACAAAAATGTGAGCTGCAAATTACATTAATGCCATTCACAGTTTTTTTTAATACTGAAATAGTGTATATTTACAAATACTTGCACATAAGTATTGCTGTGTATAAAATACTGGCACATTTTGACCTACATATAATTGTGAAGAAACATGTTACACGAGTTTGATTTCAAACTATGTCTACAAATAATAATACTGTAATAACTACATGTGTAGTAGCATATTTAATTTTCTAAATCCATAAAGTGTGAAACAAACATGTTTTACATTCTCAGATCATTTTATTAAAAGTGTAGAAATAGTCATAATTTATAAAGCTTGAATTTCATTATTCTTAACTAAAGGCTAGTTTTGTGAGATATTCTGAAATTAGATATGCTCCCGAATGTCAAATTTAAGCAGTTTTTTCTATATATCAGTGAAGCAAGGATATTGATATAAATATTAATAACAGCTTAGCTTATTTACTCATTATAATAAAAAACAAATTGGCTCATAATGCAATAAATTTCCCCATTACATTTTTTAAAATCCATTTTAACACATGGTTAAAACTTTTAATCGAAAATAACACTTTTAATTGACATCAAATATTTCATTTGTTACTTGAATTTTTAAAAAATTCAAATTAAAAAAAATTCAAATAAGGGTTCCTCAGGGGTGGCCTAATGCTGCCCTTAAAACCAGATGCTGCTCTGGAATGACTTTTATGCTACTCATACATGTAAAGTTTTTATATATAATGGTGCTGCTCTTTAAAGTATTTTTACCATATGAAAAACAGACTCTCACTGACCACCCCTGTTAAATTCTTTGAAATAGAATAAAGTTTACAGATGTGTTCTCTTTAACAGTTATATTTGCTTTGACCATTAGGATATATGTCTTAAATTTTTTATTTAGACCAGTTTGCTATTTCATTATTAACAACATGGCCAGAAAGGGGTCCTTCATTTTTTTATGTGCAACTCTGAAGTAACAGCACTTGGATTAAAGTAATGCATTATAGATGTTTATATTTTTTAACGCATAAATTTCTTAATGCGTTAATGCTGATTAATCCGCAGCCTATTTGTTAACAGTTTTTTTTTTAAAAAGTAAAAGAAACAAATCTGATTGGTCACGTTACAAAATGTTAAGGATGAATTTTTTTATAAATAGTAAAATGCATATTGTCATAAAATTAAACATTGTGATAAATGGATCATTTACAAGAAAATTAGAACAGAACCACTAGTAATGTCTTCCTAAAAAAAATAAGAGTCACTTTTATGCAGATATATTATGATCAGTATTTTCTGCAACTATGCCTTGTGCTTCCAAACTTTCTTCCAGTACTTTCTGTTTTCTTCTCCGAACTTCTATTGCTCTCCTCTCTCTTTCTTTTAGTTTTTCCTTAATTTCATTCAGCTTTTTCTCTCTGTTGTCTGCCACTGTGTCCATCTTCTGATTTTGTTGCTCTTCCTTTTCTTTCTTGTAGTGCTCAAAATTCTCCAGGGCTGAGAGCGCATCTGATTTTTCCAAAGTTTTAATTCTTGTAATTTTTTCTTCTTCACGATTCTGAAATATTAAGTATAATAACTAAAAAAAAAATCAATTAAAAAAAAAAGAAAAAATTCCTACTAAAGAAAATACTTGTTTATAACTCTTATATATACTGGTTTTATATGTGCTTTAAAAATGTAAGTAAAGATCCATGTTTTATAAGATGAAGATAATGACATGGTCATTAAAGTGCTATCTTATTGGTTTGTTGGGCTTAACATTTTCCAACTCATTTTAGACATCATCTAAGACAGGATATGTCTAAATTATTGGATTTTCATAGCGGTTAAATATTCTCATTGATGTTTTTCATGAGACCACTACAGTTCTTGTTAAGTGATAATTTATTCCTCTTTTAGACCTAAATTAGAACTAAAATCAAATTAGACTTTATGATTTTATTTTTATAGCTCTGATCAATGTTTGATTTTTTTTCTTGCTAGAATTCATCATATTTCAGCCATTTAAAAATAAAAAATTATTTTGATTTAACACAAATTCATTAAGTTTGATTGTATGTAAAAACAAAAAAAAAAATCATTTTGGGGGTGGTGGTGGAGATATATTTTGTTACAGTTTTCTATGAAATCATTGAAACTGAGACACTATATATATATAATATACTTGTAGATGCATTTTTCCAACATTTTAAATTCTTTCAGAGCAACATGTTTAAAGGACTTAAATATCTCAATTAAAGAAATAACTCCAAAGGAAAAAGGCAGTTTATTTTTTTTAAAATAATATAAATTACCTTTCTTCTTTTTTCTGCTCTTTCTAATTTTTCTTTTATTTCTTCTTCTGTGAGAACTCTTTTCTTCTTCCTTCTCATTTCAAGTTTTTCCAACTGTCGCGGTGGAGGGCGAGGTAGCCCAGGAAAATCAAATGAATCTTTAGTGACTATATCAAATCTTACTCCACCTGAAGACTCTGTTGTTGGCCTGTAGTAAATTGGAAATAAATTTATTAGATTTAAATTATAAATTTTGAGTCATGTTTCTCAATTTAATATTTGATCCTGTCTATAAAGTTAGAAAAGCTTGCACAATAAACACACAATCAAGATTACTTGGCAATTAGTCCCTCTTCAAGCAATGACTGTAAAATTGTTGCCTCATCTTGTCTTACTGCTTGCATTGGTTTCAACCTTGTTGGAACCTGAACACCAGTAACACCCAGATCTGTAAAGTTATGTATTTGAAACTATTAAGATTTATACAGCTATATTACTAGCATTAAAACTTTGTTATTGCTGAATATTTTAACCCACAAAAATTGCTCATTATGATTTATTCCTCTGTTATTTCAAATCATGATAATTAAAGTGATATACTTTTTTTATATGAAATCTGCTTACCTAAGTTGTCTCTTTCAACAAAACTTTTTTCCACTTTCCTAACTTCATCTTCCTTTGAATACTCTGTTATGATATTTTCTCCTAAATCTTGGCCATAAGTATAATCATCTCCTCCTAGACCTAGTCCAGAATCAGCAGATGCTTTTGAAGTAGCTGAAAAACCTCTTTCTCCATCCTGCAGTAGCCTGTGGTCACCTATACTCTGGGATGATTTGCCTCTATGTAACTGTAATTTATTTTTCTCTTTTGGTATCTTTTTGCCTTCAGAGTCAAGTTCATATTCTCCTGAGAAAACATCTCCTTTTGAATCAGTTTTTTCAAGCTTTCCTCCAGAACCCCCCTTATTTATGTTTTCTGTAGCCATAGGCTGTACCCTGATTGTTCTTGAATGCTTACAACCCATGATATTATATTTCAAAATGCTGTTCAACAAATATGAAAGCACGACTATTGTAAATAAAAAAAATTTAAGATTGGTTTAAGCTATTTAATATATCTAATTTATAAATAGCTTCAATTTAGTCTTTACATGATCTTTCATAAAAATGAATTCCCAGAATTACAGATTATTATCAAAATATATTGAGAAATCAATTATGGAAGTTTTATATAAGTAGGCCTATCACTATATATATTGTCACATATGATTAATATTATTTTACATTTAAAATTTTAACTAGTCCATTGGAATCAACAAAATCAGCAACTCCACAGTACTCAGCTGTGACCTAGTAACCAGGTAACATACACATCCTTTCTTTATATTTGGGGTTCTCAAATTGTATCAGATCATAGGAAGGACAGTTTACAAAAGAATATGCTTGTAAATTAAAGACATATTATACTTCAATCATAGCATTCACATAGTTGCAATATCAAAAAAAAAAAAAAAAAAGTTCCCTTCTTAGCCCTAACGGGCCTTCGGGGCAGATGAAGTGTAGAATTCATCTGTTTCTATAACCTCGGCATATGAAGGGATTGTGTGATTAGCACAACGCCCAGCCGCCTTTACTTCCCCAACTTAAAGTCAGGTACCCATTTAAAGCTGGGTGGACTTGTGGGACGACTTTGCACCAAATTTCACCTGGAAAAATTCCATGGGCCTCACCACCGGGGATCGAACCCAGGACTCTCAGGTCGACAGTCGAGTATCTACACCACTCGGCCATCAAAGATGACATGCAATTATTTCAAAATATATAAAAAAAAACTACTGAAATTATGGACTAAATATTAATAGATATCGTTAATAAAGACATTGGAGTTCGTGACAAAAGGATTTAATAATTACGCAGTGGCTACGGTTCGTATAGTATCATAAGTATGTTAAATTCTATAGTCTATGTATACACATTGTCATTATACAGTTATACAATACATTAATAATTATTTACAGGTTTTATCTTTTTCAAATTTGTTCTCTTGACTTACAGTAATTAGTAAGTACATTTAAAAAAAATTTACACAAGGCATTAACAAATTTGAGAACTCCTAAAGAATGTTTACGCTACTTAGTATGTGTCGTTAAGGACGCGACTGAGCGTGTCAAGCTCAGGGGACATAAATCTTACCAGTAAAGTAAATACAATCGGGGTTGTCTTTTCTTACAGTTATGTCCATAACCAAAGTGCGAAATATCATAGGTCAAGGGAGTCCATTCGGATTCGAATAAAGGGTGTGGGAGGGGGGGGGGAGGGGGAATTTATGACAAGTCACAAGATAAGTCAATATTAATATTATCAATACTCTTTTATTATATGGTAACGAAAAAATACCCGCGCTTTACAGCGAACAATGCTGCCTTAAAATAATATAAAGAATACAAAATATATCTTTGTAAAGTGAGTTAAAATTGAACACATTTTTATAGATAATTATTTGTTAAGTTTCTGAGATGATTGGACGCGGGTATTTCTTAATGCGTATTCCCTAATTCATTAATGAATGAAGATGTGATATTATGAGCAGGCCCGTAGCGTGCGGGGGGGGGCAGGGGGCCGGGCCCCCTGCGTTTTGTCTGTCCCCCCTGCTTATTTGTTCTACTTAGTAAAATGTATTACCTGCCCCCCTGCTATTGCCTGGCACCTGCTTTAGAATGCCTGGCCCCTCCTGTAGAATTTTCACGCTACGGGGCTGATTATGAGGTAAACATATCCCGGGAATCAAGTTAAATTTAAGTATTTCATGGAGGGCATGGTACGTCTGAGAGTCATTGATCTCTGCACGATGATACCTGGCACCGACTGGCATAATCATATTCCCTAGCCACAACAGAATGTGTGCATGGATAAGACCACATTTTTTCCCCCATTCTATGGTGTAGGCCTGCATGAAATAAGTAGTATATCATCATGCATATCAACTACAAACTGGTTACATAAAGTTCGAAAGAAAAAGCAGGCCCGTAGCGTGCGGGGGGTGCAGGGGGCCCGCCCCCCTCCCCTGCTATTGCCTGGCCCCCTGCTGTAGAATTTTCAAGCTACGGGGCTGACCCGAAATAGTTTCACCACATCAGACTACAGATGGTCGAGTGGTATGGAACGCTCGACTGTCGACCGTAGAGTCCTACGTTCAATCCTCGGTCAGACCCATAGGAATTTTTCCAGGTGAAAGTTGGTATAATGAACCATAAGCTCATACACCTTTAAATTGGTACCTGACTTAGGTACATACCGAGGTTACAGAAACAGATGAATTCTACACTTCATCTGCCTCGGTGGTCCTTCAGGGCTAAATAATAAATAATATACAGCAGACTTTGAGGTGTTATGCATCATAGGATCTGTGGATATCCATAATACATTGCAGTTTTTTCTTATGGCGATTCTCGTAATGATAATATCACCCCGAACGTTTGACTAACGATGACAACGTGTATTAAAACCTTAATTCTATTAAACCTACATGTGTATTAAGCCTGCATGTGTATTAAACCTACATGTGTATTAAACCTTAATTCTATTAAACCTACATGTGTATTAAACCTTAATTCTATTAAACCTACATGTGTATTAAACCTTAATTCTATTAAACCTACAAGTGTATTAAACCTTAATTCTATTAAACCTACATGTGTATTAAACATTAATTCTATTAAACCTACAAGTGTATTAAACCTTATTTCTATTAAACCTACATGTGTATTAAACCTTAATTCTATTAAACCTACATGTGTATTAAACCTTAATTCTATTAAACCTACATGAGTGTGCATTTAAACCTACATGTGTATTAAACCTTAATTCTATTAAACCTACATGTGTATTAAACCTACATGAGTGTGCATTTAAACCTACATGTGTATTAAACCTACATGTGTATTAAAACTACATGTGTGTGCATTTAATGTTTATTTGTCGACGTAAATGACAACATTGAAATCTCTTTTGTCTTCATCTGAAATACTGTCGACTGTTGAGTAGAAGTCTTGAATGTAAGTGATACAATGATGCAACATTTTTTATATTATTTTTTTTTTTTTGCCATTGGTGCATCAGGGGGAAGGGATGGGGTGGCATCTTAACTCTAGCAGAAACATTAGCGCACCGCATTTGTGCATCCTTTTACGTTCCCAGACGAAATAAATGTGTAGACATTTGCGTTCCTCGGTTAGGATAGGGAAAAGACTGCCAAACAAGTTATACACTTGCAGCGGTTCGCACCGGGCGGCACTTTTTATTACTTTTGGGGGGTAGGGGGCAAAAATGTATAGATTATATTGAAATACCTAAATGAGAGGGCGGCAAAATCGTCTTCCGCCCTGGACGGCCGATACCCACGCTACGCCGCTGTACACTTGTCCCTGTACTTTAAATGAAGGCATAAAATTCCCCTCAATGAGTTGGTTCGCACCAAATTACATCATTTGTAATGCAATGTTGTTCGGAAAATGCTCACTTTGAAGATGTTCGCCATTTAACAGGTCATGAAAAAAGGCCAAGAAGATTATGTGAAAGAGCGAGACAGACTTTATAATGACACAGACATTACAGCCGTTACAGCACAAATATCGAAACTCTCACATTCCCACCAATGAGCTTGACAATACACAGCATCCATAGATACAATGTGTGGCTCAACCAGCAAAAAGCCTGGGTGGGGGGTGAGGCTCACATTATGAAAAAAGACAGTTTGACAGTTTGACAGTCTTTTTTGTAACATTATAACATTAATTATGTATTGATAATTTGGCCCCTGCCCCCCCCCCTGGTTGCGCCTCTGGGCCTACCGTTTTGTCAGATCCATAATGTGTGTTTGGGTCGTAAGGGGCCGTTCACATATTATATAACGCCGTTTAACAAGTGATACATAATGTTATATGAAGGGGGAGGGTAAAGAATTGATATTTTCGCATTATATAATATGTGAACGGCCTCATTGCAACTTTTTTTTGAGCCAAGACTGTTGTTTTCGTTGTAGTCAGTTTTCTTAATTAATATCGTAATTAGAAACAGAAGCTCTGTTAATATCAGGATGTGTTTATATAATATTTTGCGACATAGTTTCTGTGAATTTGTGGAATAGCTTGCGAGTGTTTGGCGATCGCATCACTAATCCATTTGGATGTTCCCTTGACTATTTAGGGGCGAATCCACAGGGGCCCGGCGAGTTTTAGGGGCCCGGACTGAGCTGGACAATCAACTTTTGAAAATATTATTATCAGCACGGGAGGACCGTGACAGCCCTGGCCAGAGGCCCGAAATTTCTGTCGGTGGGTCTGAGCGGCAGCGTCACGAAGTTGATTCCGTCTAGCTGCATCAGAAAAAGTAGCCTACCAATTGCTTCACATATCCCTGCCGCAAATGACGCCCCTGAGTGCGGTCCGCTGGAGTCTGAGTATGTCATGCATGATCTATACTACATGTATATGCCTATATATACATACATTTATTCTGAGAATTTCAAAATTATCTAACACAAAATAACCTCTCCAAACGCGAAGTTATTTTAATTCTAGACGCATCATATCTATGAGACGCATATTCTTAGCAGCTCTTGTGGTCCTTGTTTTCATATTTGTGGTAGAAGAGATTGTCGTTGAAGGAAAAAAATGGTGTTTTATTATTTGATGCCGTTGAGAGCTATAGAAATTTATTTCACAATGATACATAGCAAACTTCACGTAAGCATATTTTCGACATGTTACAGCAGTCTTTTAAGTAGAAATCAGTTTTAGCTTCCCAATTTATTTATCAAAACTATAGTTACTATACAAAGCTTTTTTCTCAAAGCTTTTCCTTAAGAACTAGTCCCTTATTAAAGTTATTGGCTTTTTTTTTTCTCTAAAAACTATCAACTTCACATTTGGACTCACCTTACTACGTTGCTAGGTGTACGATAGTCTCTGATGGGAGTCAAAATCTTCCTTTGAAAACAGAATTTTGAAATAAAAAAATACTAGCTTCCAAGTTATTGTGATTGTGGAAACCTTTTTTAAATTTCTCATGCCAACTATTTACATAAGCTTTCAATATTCAAAACTCAACTGAACATAAATTAACATTGATTTTTAAAGAAGAAATATGTTTATGAATGGTTTTAGGAAGAAATTGCCAGGATATTGTTAAGGAAACACGCAAGTAAATTTTCCCCTTGACAAACAAACCCCCCCCCCCATGTAGTCTGTGGGGAGTGGGTGACTTGTTGGACAACAACTGTGTCAGCCCTGTAGCCAAGGGGGGGGGGGCATTGGGGGCCGTGCCCCCCTGCTAGGTGTGGAGAAGAAAAGAGGAAAAAATAAAGTAAAAGTAAAGATGCCCCCCTTGCTGGGTATTGGTGCCCCCCTGCTGACTTTGACCTGGCCACGGGCCTGAACTGTGTCATGCAATACTGATGGAAACAAAGGTTGTGACTATATTTTCTGGCATCTATATTGGCAGAATATATGAATACAAAGCAATAAATCTGCTTTCATTTTATAAAGATATATTTTTTGTGTGCTTTTATTTATTTGATTTTTTTAAAAATTATACATATGTTTCTTTGTCTGTTGTGCCAGTGTTAAAATCAAAATTCTTTGAAATACATTCTCAACTAGTGATTGATTATTTTTCAGTTTCTTCCAAAAAAATACAGACTAAAATTTCTTTCAGTCCTCCTGGTCCTGTATCTTAGTCAACTTGGAATTCAACAAATAAATTTTATCGTCAACACAAGGAAAATAAAAAAGCGTAAAGAATCTCGTAAGATAAAATTTGAATTAATGAGTCAGATGTTGAATGAACAAAAGGTAATGCTGTTTCTTTATTGCTGAAGAAGGAATTGAAAAATTCTGAAAAAATCTTCATTTCATAGATAATTTGATGACCTTTTCTTTACTACCAGGTCCCTCCGGACATGTTAATTCCATTTCTGCCCCTAGAAGATCTCTCTGATCAGCTTCAAGACTCTGTTCTCACTCCTGAGATGGTAACAAGTGCATATCTACAGCAAGTAAAGTATATTTTGCAATCATTTATCACTATAATCTCTAGATCAGCCATGGGCAAATTATGGCCTGCCTATTTAATATGGCACTCCACTTGTTTCAGAGTAAACCAGAGAACTCGCCTGTTATGTTATGATGTTTACCTTTAATTTATATTACTCCATGTCAACAAAAAGTTTGCCCACCCCTGTTCTAGATGATGATCATCATCATCATTGCCCATCACTCCTATCAACTAATGATCTCCAGTGACTTCTATCCTAGCCATTCTCTCCAGCTGCTTTTCAGGATCTTGGTTTTAGATGTGTGTATGCTAAGGCCAACATCCTTTGCAGTGGCATTCACAAGATTTGTTTTCTCTTGCATCTGTTGATAGCTATGTGTAAGGAGAGCAAGGTCATCTGCAAAGTCCAGGTCATCCAGCTGTTTTATCAAAGTCCATTGGATTCCATTTCTTCTTTCCCTGGTGGATTTCTTCATAATCCAGTCTATAGCCAGTAGGAAAAGGAATGGGGAAAGGAAGCATCCTTGTCTGACTCCTGTTTGTACCTGGAAGCTGTCTGTTAGCTGCCCTCCATGGATAACGCTGCAGGACATACCCTCATATGATTTCTCAATCAGTTTAACTATTTTTAAGGGGACACCATAATGTCAAAGAAGTTTCCAGAGGATTTCTCTATCTACACTGTCGAACGCTTTCTCAAAGTCAATAAAGTTGATGTATAGCGGCGAGTTCCACTCCAGGGACTGCTCAACTATGATGCGGAGCGTTGCAATCTGGTCTGTGCATGACCTGTTTTGACGGAAACCTGCCTGTTCGTCTCTCAGCTGTGGGTCGACTGTGTCTTTTATCCTCTCCAAAAAGACTCGGTTGAAGACTTTTCCTGGCACTGATAGCAATGTGATGCCCCTGTAGTTGTTCTAGATGATCAGCTTATTAGTTTATATTTGTATAAGTTCTTTAAATTACGAAATGTTAATATTTTTTTTTAAAACACTGTTTATCATAGGTTGTAAAAAAAACATTATATTAACACTCTGAAAAACAATTATTTCAAATTTTTTTGTAGGCAATAAATGTTGATAAGTTTCTTAATGGGATTGTGGATTTCATTCCTGTTGAGGTATTTATTTGGATGTTTATTATCTGATTAAATTCAATACAACTAAAATGTTTTAGTATATCCTAGAAGAGCTAGAATATAGATTATCTATATATTTTTTCTCTAGAGTTTTTGCTTTGTGAATCATCTTATGTTTCTTACAATAGATCTATGTGATAACTGTTTGTTTGTGATGATGCTCTTTTTATATACCAAAGATAGTTGCTGAAGAACTTTGTCCTTATGTACATCCTTTACACAAGGCGCCACCTTTCGGGGCATCACTAAAAAACTGGTAGAATAGGAAAAAATTAATCCACATTTCATACTAGGATCAGCCTAATGTAGAAAAAGAGTTAAAATTATTTAATTGTTCGCATTGCTAAGCTTCTTAATGTTTAAAAAACTATACTCAGGAAACAAGGCATGAGTGTTGCCAGCCATAACTCTTAGTGAATAGTTTTATTGACTTTTGTTAGGATAATCATATGATTATATACATACATTCATAAAATTATACATATGCAGAGCCGTAGCTAGCTATTGTGGTGCCCTGTGCAAATTACATTTTTCGGCGCCTTTCTCCCAATCTGAAAAAGTGAAAAAATCATTTAACAGCGCTCTTTCTGCGCCCGTCCTAATTTAGCGCCCTGTGCGGTCGTACATCCCATAGTACCCTTTCTAGCTGCTGTGTGTTTGTATATATATTTGTATAAATGACTAGGCTTACAATATATATAACACTCACATATATTTATAAGCCTTTTTGTATATGCTTGTAACTCAATACCATGAAATGGTAGTGTATAATATGGTTAGTTCCAGCAACTCTCTAGCCTTGTCCATGCTTATCACTTACTTGAGTAGCTTTTTTTATTATGATTTTGTAAAAAAAATTACCTGATTTATGAATCTTAATTTGATACTTTTCTAGTTACAGTTTACAATGCATGAATATCCTGTTTTATTTCATAAATATTAGTTTAGTGAAATCAATAAAATATTACCTAGTCGACCAGAGTCGCAGGACCACATGTCTGTCAAAGAAAGTGTACTTTATGATGCTCCTAAGCCTGCACCAGAATCATTTTTTTATCAGGTCGGTTTTAAAACTGCATTTTTATATATGGTTAATAAACATCTATACCAGACATTGTGCAGTCTGTTTGATCTAGCGTGTAACCATAATCTATTATTACGTTTTAATATTTACATTTAATTTATACTTTGCATCAGCACTCAATCCATCAGCTCTTGCTCCTGCCCTTCTGTCGTAATTGAGAATCCATTTTGGCCTATGATTCAAACCGTTTACACACCTCATTTCTATACAGTTTGATTCTGTTTACAACAGTAGCGTATTCTTCATTATTTGTATAAACATTTTTCTGATCAAAATATTATTTTAATAAACAGGGATGGTTGCTTAGATTCATGACCTCAAATGGAGTATAATGAACTTCATTAAAAAACCTCAATTGACCTACATCAAATAATATATAAAACAAAGAGTTTGTTTGTGTTGGAGATTTACATTGGCACAATAAAAAAAATATTTTGAGGTAATCGTCTCAAGTATTTCTTTGGCTTTCAGATTTACTCTATAATATTTAACCCTAGAAAAGAAAACAAAAAGGAGATGTCAAGTAAAAATGTAAGCATACAAGGAAATTCACTTATAATGCGAGAAACTAAAAAAAATATGAGAAGATATTCTGTGTATGGTATTCCAGTAAGTTTGACAGAAGTGATCCATGTCAAGGTAATAACAGTTTTTTCTTACCTCGCAATAATATACACTATGAGAATTTCGTTACTAATTATCCTGTATCTTTTATATATTATTGGCGGGTTTAATTCATAATTTATTGATATATTTATTAGTTAGCATTCATAATTTATTGATATATTTATTAGTTAGCATTCATAATTTATTGATATATTTATCAGTTAGCATTCATAATTTATTGATATATTTATCAGTTAGCATTCATAATTTATTGATGTATTTATTAGTTAGCATGCATGATCTCCACTGTAACTGACTTAACAAAAAAAAATAATTTACTTTCAGTCTATAAAAAAATACGTTACTTTCTACCTAGTAATATGAAATAAGCTATATTGAGTGTGTTTAATTTATAGATAATTGACTTTAGATGATCAGTTGAATAATGTGAAATAAAAAAATTATTTATCAAGTGAAATGGTCAATTACATGTACTTGAAATGTTGATGACATAACAAGAATAGGACATGATATTTCAGCATGCATTTATTTCTTTATGTCCTGAGAAATTTGCTATAGTATTGAAACATTATTTTTTTCAGACAAATTACATATGTTGTTTACTTTCATAAGGAAACCCTTAAAAAAAATATTTAAAAATCAAATAAAAAAAAAGACAGATAGTTGAAACCAGAAAATGTAACCAGACACAACACATCTGAATGCACTGATTGCTTTCAACCATAAATTTGAACTATAATTCAGTTTGTTATTAGATTTAAAATAATTAACTTTCTCAGTTAAAATTAAATTAAAAAAAAGCAATTTAATGCTTGTCGATATTGTGACTTGTCGATACTGTGACTATGACAACTGGCATTGAAAAACCTAAGAATTGCACTTATCTCTCTTAAACCAATTAAAATAACTTTTATTTAATAAAAAGATGAATGAAATAAATGTAAAAATAATCAAACTGTGAAATTTAATTTCTGGAGTTGTGTCCACTTTTTAATGAAATTCACCTTTTAATTCTTACATTACACATTTATATAAGGTAAAGGCAATTTTGAGTGAAAAATCAATCATATTTAATTTTTCATTTGGTGCATATATTTATTACCCATGTAATTCAAGCTTAATTCTCTTGGCATGTTATTTATAAGGTCTTATTTATCTTAAAATTTCAATTTTTTTTATAGTTGTAACAGTTTTCGTTACATAAAAAAATTTATTTTGCTCTATTTAATGCTCCAGAAACATGTCTCTGTTGTTCTTTAAAGGGAATCTTTATTTTTTAATGATAATTTTTACTTTCAGGTTATAAGAGGCTATTGGCACTTTGTTCGACTTTTGTTCACCTCTGTTTTCTTTCATTTAGTTCATTCATTGTTTTCCTTTTATTTTAAAGTGTCTTGTTTTATTTTAACATATCTTTATATCCTATATAAAGCTGTGCATTAATTTATATCCTAATATCAGTCCCAGGATTCCACTGCAGGGTTAAGCTACCATCTTGATGTAATGGCTGAAGAAGAAGCTGTAATTGTGAAGGTTAGAATTTTTTTTTGTTTACAATTCCAAAATACAAATTTGCCTACCCACAACTGATATTGATCTCAACAGATTACATAAATGTAGAACAGTGCCTTTTGCTTATTGGCACATACATGTACTTATCAGTGGACTAGCAATTATTAAATAGATATTTACTTTATTAAATAGATATTTACTTTATTAAATAGATATTAATTTTACTTTATTAAATTGTATAACTAGTATGTAGTGATTTTTTGTTTCATAAATTTGACCCATAGTCAAGGATATGCTGGCACATATGTTAATGTGACAAGTATTCTTCATAATTCTTTAGGAGTGGAATTATATTACATTACAAATTATAAAAGAAGTCATTAAATGTGCTGTAATTAAAAACAGACTAAGTTTTTTAAATCCCATTATTAGACTTAGATATTGTCAGAGATGGGTTATACTTGGTACTTGTATTGGCTTCACTGGCTTTCCATGTGCTGGTAACTTATGGGTAGGCGTGCTGCTGTGTCAAGCAGTATAACAGCCATCAGCCCTTACTTACTACTTCTGCTCACTAGATGCCAAAACATAAAAAAAGATTATTATTTAGCATAAATCAGAGGTTGTGGCAGCTGGATAGTGAAGTCAATAGTGAACTTGACTCATATGCAAAGGGCGGCACCAAGTCTGTAAGCCCACAGAAAGGACGCATGAAAGCACAACAGTTATATGTCTGTTGATGTGTCTTATTGTTCCCCTTAACAACCATATCAGTTAAGGGTAAAAAATGTACAAGTACAAATGTACAAATGGTTTACTGCTTTAGGATTTAATAAACATGTTTTAATATCTGTTATCTACATATCTTTCTGAACATTTAAATATTTTGCATCATTTTTTTAGGTTCTGAAATCTCAAGGTGCCATTCCATTAATAAGAACTAATGTACCTCAGATTGGTCTACACTTGTAAGTTTCTCATCCTTTTTTTTTTAAAAAAAACAACCTAACTGTATATATTCATGTAAAAAAAATTGTAAGACGTACTTTTAATGTCTTTTCACAGATTTGGATCATCCAATCCAATATACGGCACAACAAAGCATCCTTTCATTAAAGGTAGATCTCCAGGTGGCTGTTCCAGTGGTGAAGGTTCAGTCATAGCTTGCAGAGGCTCAGTCCTGGGAGTTGGGACAGATGTTGCAGGTGGTATCAGAATCCCTGCTCATTTCTGTGGAATTTGTGGCTTGAAACCCACATCAACCAGAGTAAGGTGTGTTGTCATGTTCTTACATACATTCTAGAGTTAAAATTTGTATTTCCTTTGTACATATCAACCCATTTAGTTTACAGTCATGTTTTCTTTTTAAGTGTTTTCAAACATTTAAGTCCAACACTTTTGTCATCTTTCATTAGTTTGAAAACGTATATAAACATTGGTTATAGTGTAAAAATCTAGTTACAGTTCATTCTTAAGTTTATTCATTTTTTTTTATAGCAAAGCAGGACTAACAGTGGTTACAGGTCAAGAAAAAAGTAAGTTGATAAAAATCTGAAACATTATCTTCTTAACATTTTAATAACTTAACGTTTTCGCTAAGTTTTCGCTATGACCAGCCTTTAGTTGAGGCCTGTATGGAGTCAGCTTTTCCTTGAATGACTGAAAGGCCAGTAGAACTAGTAATAAATAAATAGCAATGTTCAAACAGAGATTTGCCTTTTGTAGCAAAAGAGTTGATAATGTTATAAACACAATTTTAAAGCAGAATATTTCAATTAGTGATGTACATATTATTTCTACATTGGCTTAGTTTTTAACATGATTACACATAATCTCTTATATGGCTGTCAATTTACTGTTTTTAACATTTGCACCGTTCAAGCTACTTAACAAATTTTTTACTATGAAATTGATTTATCTTATGTGAGGTATTCTTTTCCTCATCCTATCAACATAAAATGAGTTAGTTCATAGAGTATTAAAACTCAGGAATACAACTGAAATTTAACATGTTCTCCTGTCTGCATTTATCTTTATCCTGTTGTAGTTTTTATGCTATATGCTAAAAACTATTTTTTTTAAACAGAGTTTTTTTGTCATTTATCAATAATTCTGTTTTTTTTTTTGTTAAATGATTTTGTATTAATATTAAATTCAAATGATCACAATACTTTAAAATATTGTGTTCATACTTAAAGGTTTTAGTATTTCTAAACGCTAGAGATAGAAAAAAGAGATAGAGTCTGTCAGTATTCCATCGAGTTAATTCATTTTCATAGTATTTTCACATGATTATGATGAGGCTATCTTATCACAGGTTTATAAACTTTTACATGTATATGTTTGTTTAGAGATACTGTGCACTATACAAACTAACTAGGTTCATTACCCACTTGTTTTACTATAGAGTAGAAACAGATAAAAGAAATTATAGTATTAACTACTTAAAAGAAAAAAGATTGAAAGTTAAATACTCTTTGTAGCTGAACTGATTGGCATATCTTGATAAGGTTGACTGAATGGCTCATTAGCATTTATATATTAATTCAGGAAGTTGTAAAATACTTTGTTAGTTTAAATGATAATTTCATTTAAATTTCTGTTTGGTTATAGCTTTACATTTAAATTTCGTGTTTAAATGTTTCCACAGTACCAGTATGCGTTGGTCCTTTGTCTCGAAATGTTGATGGTTTGGTACGTTTTCTCAAAGCCATTAGTGTTACTGCCCACTTTGAATTGGACCATAAGGTAGCCCCTTTACGATTTAGTGATGAGGTATGTGAAGTTTTACTTCAGCAATTGATAAATTGCCTTTAATTGTCAGCAAACAAACATTTGCAATTGCCAATAAATAAATACATGTCATTTGAAAAAAAAAATTTAAGCCAGTGTTTCTCAAAGTGTTGGTTGTGACCTACTGGTAGGTTGCAGGACAAACTTCAGGTGGGTCGTGATAAAATTTGTATTTACAATTGAAGGATCAAAAAACTATGTATCAATTTCTCTGTAAGTTACAAAACTATAATTATAAAACTGAAAAGTAAAAGTGGAAATCTATATATATAAGTAAGGTTGCTTTTATTGTATTTTTTATCATAGTTTTGTTTTTTAGATGGTTTGCGAAAACAAAAGTTTTGGTAGGTCACAAAACCAAAACTCTAGTGGGTCACATAAAAGTTTAAGAACCACTGGCTTAATCTAAAATTAATTGAGTTTTACTATATTAATGAAGTTGAAATATGGTCAATACGATGTTTATTATTATTCATTTATAAATAAATATATGGATGTATAATATAAATATAAATAATTTGATTGCTAATAACAGTAAAAATAACTTATTTATATTTTGACGTGGGTTATAAATGAGATTTTTTTTTAAAATTTAATGTATTAAGTAATTTTTTTCACATTTTTCAAACATTTAAAAAAAATAATTCCAAGTTATAAAATGTTACTTAATACCAACTTGAAGAAATTGGTTACCCTTATCAAAGCTGATTACTCCACAGCTGTATACAAGCAGTAAGTCTTTGAGAATTGGTTATTTTATTCATGATGGTTATACTAAATCGATCCCAGCTGTTGAAAAATCTGTGCTAATTGCTAAAACTATTCTTGAAGCTAATGGACATCAGGTAAGTCCCAATTAATCATTTGATAATCTTAATCTAAAGAAGCCATATACTTTTTTTTTGTTTTGTTGATGAAGCTATATTTCTATGTTATAATATCAATACTTTTTATTACAGCTATACACTGAATCTGATTTTTTAATGTTATGGAACCTCATTCAAATTTCAATTCATTCACCTTCCAAACTTGGTTAATCTGTTATTGGATTCCATGTACAATATTTTTCTGATTGATTTTTACATTTAAAAATACTTGATTGTTAGACGAAATATAAAATATTTAAATGACATATACATTTATTTGTTATTATTGTAATAAATATTACATGAAAGAAGAAAAAAAATATATGAGATACTATCAATGCAAAATCAGAAAAAGACATAATTGCTTAGGTTAAATCATTAGAGAAAGGTCTGCACACACAATTCACAAACAGTGTACATATACTAGATTTTTTTAATTCTAAGAGAAAATTTACTCATATTCCAATTTGTTTGAATTTTGGGGCATAATTTAATAGGGAATCAGTGCTAAACAAACTGGAACCCTAAGGTATCCATCAAAACCAAGCATGGGAACTGCAGAATCAGGAATAACCACAGATCTGGTTATTTGGTTTGGTGTATTCATGAACGAAAAAATGCTGAAAACTGAAATAAAAATTATTGTTTTAACTATAAACTAATTTTAAGGTAATTTAAACACACATCAGCTAAAAAAAGTTATTTTTATCTGGTGGAAAGGTTGTAATCTTTAAGCCTCCTGACATGAAAAAGATGTTGACAGAACTTTTCTTACCAGCTTTACTTGGTAATAATTCATCAGACATTCACTGTTACTTGTAAGTTTTTCAGCTCAGCATCGGGTTTAGTGTTTGTTTTTTTTTCATTTCCTTACAAACTTTGTATTTGTTATTTCCATAATGTCACTATAAAGAGTATCATAAAAGCTCTTGAAGGCTTTTTCATTAACACTGCTTAATGTTTTTAAAGCTTGTGTGCACATTTTGTACCTTTTTTAATGCATGTACCCGACACTATTTGAGGGATGGGGCTTAATACGGTAAAGAAACTTAATTCACGCCACCCATTGTTACAAAAGCTTGTGTGCACATTTTGTACCTTTTTTAATGCATGTACCCGACACTATTTGAGGGATGGGGCTTAATACGGTAAAGAAACTTTATTCACGCCACCCATTGTTACAAAAGAATTAACATATCTTTTGCCACTCATTACATTTCAGCCATCAAGGCTTACCACTTATTCAGGATAAATTGTTACAACCATTATCGTTTTCTCATTGTTAATAATTTTAATCGCAAATCTTTTTGACGTGTTAATCGCAAATTAACGCAGTTTAATCAGCAGCCCTATTTATTTCTATTTATCAACTTATGTAAAGACATATTTAGACCATTATTCATCCCCACCTTAATTTTAGTAATGATAATTTGATCATAATGGCTAGGTTTTGATTAATTGTTTCACTTAGCAGTTATAGGAAAGAAAAGGTCTCTTGGACTTAGCAGTTATGGGAAAACAACAACTTTTTAACCAGGTTTAAAAAAAGATTATGCATTATCTTGCACCGAAACTATGTCCACAGTAGATACTGACCTTTTATCTACCTCACCAACACTATGAACACAGTAGATACTGACCTTTTATCTACCTCACCAACACTATGTCCACAGTAGTTACTGACCTTTCATCTACCTCACCAACACTATGTCCACAGTAGATACTGACCTTTCATCTACCTCACCAACACTATGAACACTGCACTGAAATATTCATCTGTCCTTATGTTAAATTAATCTGTCAGTCACTTCGTAAATTCGGTTAGCAAAAATATCAGTTGACAATATGCCGCAATAAGATTTTTAATGGCAATTAAAGAAGTTCAAAGAAATAATTAATCAGTGCAACTCAAACTTTTGCTCACATTGAGCACATTGAGAGAAGAGTTAATGTTTATCAATATAGATCCAATGCTTATCTTGACACATTGTTATTAAATGTTAAAATATTTTCCTTTTCAGGTACACTGATAGAGTTGATCCAAGTATTCAAAGAAGTTTCTATACACCATTAACACATTTTCCAGCTCGATGGTTGGGCTCATTATACTATAGATGGACTGTAATTTTATATTTCTAAACATGTTCTCTTTCTTAATAATAAAAAATGAAAATTTTTGTATCAAATAATATATGCATGGAAAATATAAAATAATTAATTTCCTGAATTATCTTTTCTTTGCATCAATTTAAAATGTAATATATTTTTTTACAGCTGTATAGAGTAAAAAAGTTCCCTTAACCCTAGCGGGCCTTGGGTGCAGATGAAGTGTAGAATTCATCTGTTTCTATAACCTCGGCATATGACGGAATGGTGTGGTTAGCACAACGCCCATCCGCCTTTACTTCCCCAACTTAAAGTTAGGTACCCATTTAAAGCTGGGTGGACTTGTGGGACGATTTTGCACCAAATTTCACCTGGAAAAATTTTATGGGCCTCACCGAGGATCAAACCCATGACTCTCTGGTTGGCAGTCGAGTATCTACACCACTCGGCCACCTGTCCCACTGTATAGAGTAGTTCTTTATAAATATTTCTGATTAATACTAATAGTAAAGAAAATATGGCATAAGTATTTTATCATTGACACATAGAAGCTTATAAATAACCATTAAAAAAACTGTTGCAGACAGTGTTGTATCTGATTTTAAATAAAAGAAATTTATATTTTCTTTTGGTATATCTCATTTAGTGCTTTCAAAATTTATATGTAAAAAAAATCTAATTACATCTTTCTGAGAATGTAAATTGAAGTGTTAAAGTATTGAAGCTTACATTTTGAATGATCAATTAAGGATTTATATGACCAGCATCAATGCCAACCATCATTACATCCATACATTGACATATACCTAGGAAAATATTTGGTGACCAGCATCATTGCCAACCATTATTACATCCATACAGTGACATATACCTAGGAAAATATTTGGTAACCAGCATTAATGCCAAACAATATTACATTTATACATTGACTTACAAAATTGCTTAAAGGTGTTTTTTTTGACCTAGGAAAATATTTGGGGCTGCAACAGATTTTTTTGTTTTAATTGTCAGATTACATTTAAAATAAATATTTTTTCATAGAAGCTGATAAGTTTTGTCACATTGGTGTAATTTAAAGTTGAGTAAAAAGACAAAGTAGAATTCAATACTAAACTGTAATTTCCTGTTTCCAATGATTCAACTATTACAGAACAATCCCATTGATGCTGCTATAATGTCCATTAGATATCCAAGGTGAATTTATTTTTCATTCTAGTTTTCATAATTATATTGGAAAGATTACATTAATAACAATCTGTGATTATCTAAAAAGTGTCTGTGATTTCTATTACCAATTTTTTTATTTTCTTCACTGAAGGCATGTTTGTGACTGGTGGAATCTAATGAAAAAAATTTCTGTAAGTTTTTTTTTCATAATGTGGACAGTGTTATTAATTAATAGAACTAAGAATGTAAGATTATTTGTCAGTTGGAATTAGTTGTAATGGATTGCTGTGACTCATTGCATTTGTATTTTAGATTTCAAAGATATTATCCTCATGGTCATTGCTCATCTACCCTGACAGGGTATTGACCACCAATAACTTGACGTCTGCCTCTGTGCCACCCTTTTGATCAATAATGCTACCCAAGTAAACAAAAAATTGTACATCTTCCAGCTGGCTTCCTTGCTGGGGGATAGGATTTGTGTTGGTGGAGTTTACATGTCTTTGTTGATATATTTAGACCAACCTCCAACAATGTGGCTGACACTATATTGGTCTTCCCCTTTGGTTGGCTCTGTGGAAAAAGTAAGATTACCTGCAAAGGTGCAAAGTCTAGATCATCAAGCTGTGTCAGTAATGTCTTCTGGATTCCATTCCTTTTTTCTCAGGTAGATGTCTTCATGATCCATTCATTTGCAATTAGGAAAAGGCCTTGCTACTTTCAGGTGATAGTCAGACACTACGTCTGCTCCTCTTTTTCACTCAGACATTTTGTAAGGATCTTATACATTTTTTTTTAAGGCTCGCATGATCTATCTGGTTCTCAGTTGTGTTGTCTGGAGATATCCATGCACTCCTCTCCTGTGAATCCTTTTGCGAGGAAAGATGCTGTCACCAATAAACAAGTTGTTTAGTACACAAATATCCATGATTCTCTCCATGGTCATTCATCATCTCCCCCCCCCCCTCCCATAGTGTGTGAGCCTATGATTGGTTCATATCCGGAGTTGTCTGACCCAATCTTGGCAATGAAGTCTCCCATGTGGATGGTAGCGCATTTGTCTGGAAAGGTCTCAATTATTTTTTGTAGTCTGCTGTATAATTGGTCTTTTTCCTCTTCATTGTTGTTGCTGTTGGTGCGTAACAGGACTATATTTGTTTCCATCCTCTTGTTCCGGAAGATGGCAGTTATGATCCTAAGGCCATGTGCATCCCATCCAATCAGTGATTCCTGTGCCACTTTGGACACCATGAGGCCAATTAGCTGTGAGCTGCATCATTCCCTTCATGTCCTGGGTACACTAACATCTCTTCTGATATGTCCCCTCTGTCCAGCTTGAGTCCACCAAGTCTCATTGATGCCTAACATGATCTGGTTGTTTCTAATCATCTCTGCTGCTGCCTTGTGCCATCTTACATGGCCCTGATTCTCTGTAATGGTTCTTGTTTGTCTGCTTTGTGGCCTCCATTTTGGTTTTCACTACTACTAAGCTATTTTCTCTGTAGTCAGCATTTGTAGAATAGGTTCTTCTACAGGGTGGGGTTGCTAACCCCTCGCCCAAACCTCCTCATTACAGCCTAGGCAGAGTTGTATTATTCCAACATTTATTAGTTTCATGAATTATTAATATGAATTCAAGAAACAATATATATATATATATATATATATATATTTATACATAAGCAAAACATATTTCAGCATACTCTGATGTTTTGAACATTCGCCCAGTCTTGTCTCTTATTGAAATGATGATAAAATAAATTTAATTCTTTTATGATGAAAACAGGCTTTTAGACATTCCTTTATGAGCCAGTGGAAAGAAGCAAATATTGATGTTTTAATTTGCCCAGTTCTTCCTTTTGCATCTGTGAAGCTTGGAAATGAGAAAAACTTTACAGGTAAAAATCAAAATTTGAGTTAAGTTTTTTACAAATACTGGATAGGATCTTTTTAAGCTGTTTTTAAGTCAGTCTAAGTTTCATATGATACAATTGACCTTTATCATGGATGTAGGAGATTGCATTTTCTTTTTCTCAAGATAAAATTGACAAGGATGAGCTAGAATAGAAATTAGCATAACTCAGTATTTGTATTTTAATGTCTAAATACTCACCTGTATTCACTATGGTACTTAGTCATTCTGAATTTCTGAAGTAAATACATGTATATTTAAAGCATTTAGACACCTATATTACTCATATTTTTTAACAACACACTGTAAAAACAGAGCTTTTAAAACTTAACATTTTCGCAATGCACGCTGCTTTGACCTACCAGCATGCTTTGACCTACCAGCACTTGATCTGAAACATGTTGTATTATTGATGCAAAGGAAGTAGTCCATTGTTTAATGCCGTTCGTCATAGTTAAGCACGGTTATATCCCTTTTTAGTTATGATAATTTTTTTTACTCATATTTATTAAAAAAAAATAATTATTAGCAAAATTAATTATTGAATCATGCATTGACATGGAGCAAGAAGACATATGCAAAATTTCAAGAAAATCTATCACTAAAAATTGCCTCAAAAATCAATTCAAAAATTTTCCCTAAAGGAAATACTTAAATTTAGATTTAAGAAAACAGTTTAAAAAAATATATATTAAAAATTAATATAATAAATAGAAAATCATCCACAAAAACATCTTATTAATATATACTGTAACATAATAAAGTTTACACATGTATTTGATATGTAATAAAATGTATTCATGATGATGTTATCTCCCCTGTACCTGATGTGGGTTGTTTTAAAATAAAAGGCCCAACCCTTTAGCCCTGGATAAATTATTTAAAATCTCTAAAACTTTAAACTAGATTTATGTCATTTGATTTCATGAATTTAAATTTTCAAAATTACTGTTGATTAATTTAGAACAAATGTATGAGGAGCCCTCCCAACCCAATCTGCCAGCTGGGTGAAATCAGTGCTCTGGTTAACATGTTTTATGGCTAGTAGGTTAAATAGATTCTATTTCAACTTTTCTTGAAACTTTTTAAACACATTCTGAACCAAAAAATTTTTTTTTTTTACTTAATTTGCAGAATTTAGAGGTGATAACTGTCATGAGATGGGCATTTAACTCGTAAATTAATTTTAAAAATCCATTCATCTCCATATAATGAAATTTCTTATTCACTGTGATTTTTTATTTATTAGCACACACCTGATTTTTAGAGCATTTTCGAAAAAAAATGCTCTATTGTCCCCGTTTTGTCTGTCTGTCTGTCTGTCCGTCATCACCCTAGATCTCAACAACCATAAGTCCTAGACCCATGATGTATTTATCATTTTGTAGGTCTTGTGTGCAGCAAAAGTTCATTTCGCGATCTGACCTCTGAGGGCCGTAAAAGGGGGCTTATAAAGTACCGTTTTTTACTATATAAGCTATATTAACAATGGAGCGCCCTATATCTAAGCAACCATAAGTCCTAGACCCATGATGTAAATATCATTTTGTAGGTCTTGGCCTGCCAAGTGTACATCAAAAGTCCATTTCGCAATCTGACCACTCAGAGCCAAAATATAAGAGTCTCTTATGTACCGTTTTTGCTTATATTTTAAATATAAATAATAAAAGCTAATCAAAGGGGCGTAATCATTATTTATTTTTGTAATAGTTATTCAACATGATTACTTCCCTCTCTAAATTTATCAAAATTCATGAGCGTGGAGCAATATTTATGGCTGTAACCCGGAAAAAAAAATACGAATTTCGGCCGCGAAAATGCTCTAAAATGTCCTTTGTCCGAAACGGAAAAGACTTAAATTGCTTGTTTTTTTCTTAGGTTGTTTAACATACACAGCCTTATTCAGTCTTTTGGATTACCCTGCTGGTTGCGTTCCAGTTTCTGAAGTTGACAAATCAGACATTGCAAATCTCAAAAATGGACAAAGATATAAAATATCCACAAAACTAGAGCAGTATATCTGTGAGGTATAAACTGTAACTGCTTAATACCTAACCTTCTTATTTCACCTGTTAAGTCCCTGTAAGGATGTTGATCTCTTTGATCCTATAAACCACTCGTATCCCCAACCCCCCCCCCCCTGGGCCACCTAAGAAACATTATTTCCTTTTTATTGATTGTGATGTATATCTCTCGGGATAGTGCGACTTTACATGGCCGAGAAATAATCAACCTCCCCCCCCACCCAGCGGGCCACAGTGAAATTAATATAACGCGTACCGGTCCGTGGCGAGAAAATGGTTGGGACCACTGCTATAAACCACCAACGGGACATTTTTTATGGTGCCCTCCTTTCATCCCCGCCATAGACTGAGTTAAATGACAATGGAGGCACCAGGGGAGACATTGAGGGAACTTCCACCATGACCTGAAAAATCCTTCTCTTATGGCAAACAGTCCCCCGATTCACACCACTTGACCATCTGTTCTTATTTAATTGGTTATGGAGTATTGTTTTGTATTGGCTAAAAACTATCTGATTAATTTAATCTCAGTATTATGATGGTTTTTTTAATCTCTATTTTTGTGTAGGATCAGTTGGACACAAAGGTAAGGTGGCGTATGTATTAAAAAATTTATATATTACATGTGAACAAAAATAATGTTGAATTTTGGTTCCAATTATAACATAAGACACATTATGGGTGTAATAATAAATATATCTGTTCTTTTTTTCATTCATATATGCCTAAGCATTTATGATTTCTAAAAAAATCTCATTTTTAGTTGCCTAGTGTAGGACTTCCGTTGGGCGTACAAGTGATAGCTCTGCCTTTTTATGATGAGTTGGTTCTTAGAGTTATGAGAGAAATAGAAGAATTAAAGCAAGGTAGCGTGTTGTGGTTATAAATATTTATAAGAATTTAGTTGTCTATTTATGTCAAGTTACAAAAAATTATTGATTTTGTTTCTCCCATAAACTTAAGGGGAGGAGCTTGAGCAGAATTTTACTTTTGTTACCATATTTGTATCCTTTATACATTTTTATGTATATGTGCAGCTGCTATAACCTTTTCAAATTTTTATTGAAGTAGATAAATAAAGAACTGTTTAAGTTATAATTGATTTTCATGAAAGTAAAAACCAAACATTCACTTAATTAGTGTTTGATTATTTTGGCCATTAATTTGACCTGTACTGTAGGCTTTTCCACTGATGATCTATAAAAAAAAACACATGATTGAAGAGCTGAATTTTTATAAGGAAATATGCAAAAAGCAAATAAATTTGTGATTATTAGATTATCTGTGTTTTTTATGTTTTAGTTTCTCGATATACGTACTGAAGAGGTAAAATTATATGCAGCATTATTTATACTGGTTATCATTATTTCAGTCATTTCATTATTGAATTTTTACAACTGATGGTAAATACTTCAAGTATAATTTAGTTATTTTTTTACAAGAATTAACATTCTTATGATTAATTTTTTTTTCTATTCAAGCCAAAGCAAGTTAGGACTAAACTCAAATTGTGAAATCTCCATGCGTTGGTTGTGATTAAATCAGCTTAGAGATAAATAAGCTAAGATAATTTCTTTTGTTTGAATAAATATGCTAAAAACCTTTTTTAAATAGTTTTTTTTTATTTTGTATAAAATTTATCAAACTACATGTATTACATATAATTATACATACTTTTAACAACTCAGATGATATTTAAAAAAAAATAAATTAAAAACAATCTTTAAAACAAAACCAATTTACACAATTGTATTTTGTATGGCAGTTTTTCAACAAAATAAAACGGTCAAATAAAATTCACTTGAATTTGGAAGACCAATTTAGCACACATACAAAAAAAGTTTTTGTCAAAAGACAAGTGGAAGAAGACATAAACTAATTCAACAATTACTAAGTATAAATAATTTTTTTATAAATTAACACTATAATCTAAACAACAGCAAAAAATTGTGACAAAGAATAGCATTCTAAACATTTCTGAGATGCATGGGGGATCAAGATTTTATTTTCTCTGCACTTGTAACTCTTTCCAGTATTTTTCTCTTCTCTTAAGTGGGAAAAGAAAAGGAAGCAGGACTTTTTTTTTAACCCAAAAAAAAAAACTAGCGTATTACAGCTACTAGAAACAGATGAACACTGTTTCACTTTACTCAAGGACATCTTTAACGGAATGTTTACTGATTGTAACACCATTTTATTATACTTATTTTTTAGTTTAGGTATATCTACCATCTGTTCCATAACATGTATTCAAAAAATGGTGAGTCTCTAAGTGATTAGTTTTGAAAAATAACTACAACTATATTTTTCTATTTTAAACTGCGACTTTAAAATATTTATTAATTATAATCATTTGATTAACAGCGCCTGCATGCAAAGACAACATATTATTAATTAATGTAAAACAAATTATTAAAAGTGATAGAGAGCAAAACAGAAATATTTCTCACTAAACAGTTGACAACTTGAATATATACGGAACTATGCTCTTGTATGTACAATTTAAACAGAATACATTTGAAATAATATGCAAACGGAAAAAATAACTTTTAAAATTTTATCTAGAGACTTCTTAACTGTGTTGAATGCTAAGAGTTACTGACATAATGAAAATTAATTAGGCCTAACTTACCATTAAAAAGTAAGATACGTGGATCAAATGAAAAATGTGATGGCTCAGTAAAACAAAAAAGAATCCGGTAAAATGCTTTAAAAACAAATTAAATTATTATAAAAATATATGTCAATTTATTTTACCATTTAGATTAAAACTTCATTCATTTTTTATTTTGCCACTTTTTTATTTGCTGTGAAAAGATGGGTTATTATTTTATAGCTTTCAATTGTGGCTAACTAATACTTGAAAATTGTATGTAATTATTTATATCTCCAAGCAGTAAATTAAATGGTTACAACAAATGCATACTCAACATATAAATCACAGTAGCAGTTTCAAACAAAATGTCATCTTGCTGCTATTTTTCTCTTAATAAAAATGTTAAAAACACAAAAAAAAACTATAAATGGAAATAACAAAGTATCAATTGTGTAAGATTTTAGTCACATAATTTCATACTACATACTGAGCAAATCAGTTGTGTTGTTTACAATTTATATATTTCAATTATTCAAATGAATGATGTGCTAAAATCGACAGTGAATAATACCTTTTTTTAAATGATCAATTACTTAATGAAATATTTGTTCTGTATATATAGGTCATACATAATAAGGATTATCACTTGAAAGTGGTTTTCTTTTACCTACTGGAATCAACCAAAATAAAGGGCAGCCTTGACCACAGATTTCTCTATATGACTGAAAGCAATGTCCTTGCATACTGGTAACAAAAATGAACATGAGGTATTAATGATTCTATCACATCGTTAGATATTCCTTTTAAATATATATATACTGTATATATATATTTGTTTATACAAAAAATAATGGTTTAAAATAGAATTAAATTTAAAAAAAAAATGTATAAATATTAATACATGTACTCACTAAGAATGGCTTCTTGGATCAATCATACTTTCAAGTGTGGTTTTATTCTGTGCAAATAAAAGAACATTATAAATCGTTTAACTGAATTGTTATTATGGACTTATGACAGAAAAACAAATATAATTTAATATATATACCCTGTTTTTCGGACCATAAGACGCACATTTTTTTCCTCCAGAAATGAGGGGGAAAAGTCCCTGCGTCTTATGGTCCAAATGTAGAAAATAAAGGTCAGGGTTATATTTTTTTCTGCATTTCTCTTCTCTAAAAACTGGTGTGCCTTATGGTCCGATGCGTCTTATGGTCCAAAAAATACGGTATATACTCATACATAAATATTTTTGTTAAATAAAGATGTTATAAATTTTGGTTTCAGCTACATATCTAAATTACAAATTTAAAAAAGAAATAAACGATTGGACTTACTCTGCGTATATTAAAATGCTGCTGGCTCAGCTGAATGCCCATCATCATCATCATGTGGAGTGACAAGACAAACTCTAAATACATAAACCAGATCCCATGTTTAATGTAAAATACTTCCTGTGGAAACAATGCATTGCTAATATTATAAAAAAACTACTCTTATTAAAAAAGGAAATATATGTATCTTAAGGCCTGTATATGAATCTTAAGGTAACTGTGTAGTAGAGTTCATAGTGCATTATGCAGTGTATATGAGTCTTAAGGTGACTATGCTTTAGACAAGTTTAAATCCCCAGAATGTTTTTTTTTCTATAAGGAATATAAATGGAGTCCATGTTGTAGAGCTAAATGTTCTGGGGCCATCACTGATGGCTCACATTTATTGGTAAATTGTTGAATTAAAAAAATCCTGTTGAGGGCATTGAGACTTTCATAAATGTTCTTGTTCGTTGAATTTTAAAATTAATAACTTTGCTGGTTAAATAATGTTAAGTAGCTGGAATCCAGTCAACAAATTAGCTTTTTTGTGCACTACTATGTGCTATCATTTTATCAACTTTCTAGAAGATTAATCATGACATGTCGGCAAAAGCAATGTAGAAACTGTTATTTGAACCATTAAATTGTTCCCTTAAAATGGTTTTTAGACAGATTCCCAACTAAAATGTTAGTGTCCCAGTGATAAGCTTCTTGCATTTTTTGAAAGAAATAAGCGGAAAAAAAATAGGGGGTAAAAAATCCATAGAAATTAGCTTCAAATAAGTAGAAACAGCAAAGAACTGAGATAAAAGGAAGTGGCTAAAGGGAACGGATGGTCCTGTGGTAAAGTGCTCGACTGTCAACCCGAGGGTCCCTGGTCACAATCTCCTGTGAGGACCAATGGATATTTCAGGTCATGGTTAAAGTCACAGCTATATCGCCTGTGATGCCTCCATGGCCATTGCACTATCGGCACACACAGTTCTGATAAAATATTGGACTGGGTGGATTTTGTTAACCTTAAAATCGGCTGACTACAGCTCATAAGCTAACAAAACTATAGGAAATATAGTGTGATTAATTAAATCAGTACCATGTATAATACTTTTAATAAACAAGATTAGATTCAGTGTGTTTAAATAAGCAAAACTGCCAAGACTTGTTTTATATTTTACTTTAACTCACTTTGTCACAAGTCACACATTTAGGAAACACCCAGAAATGAAGCATGACCACCACAAATGCATATAAACTAAGCAGAAATGCATAAAACAGGAGGAGCACAAAGGCAAAATGATTATTCTCTCCAACACAGTTATTGATCCTGTAAGAGAAAAAAATAAATAAAAAACTGAACATTTATATGCAGTAACAAAGTCAGCAATTGATTAAAAAAATGATAAGCAACTCACCATGGACAATGATGATCCATCCTCATGACACAGTGACCACATCTCCTACAATGATGTGCCCGGGGAGGTCGCATCTGGTTGCACACTTTACATCTGTTCCAATCAGACACTTAACAGAAAAATCTATTTATAACCTTTACAAAACCCATGAAGTAATTTTATACAAAATAATATTTTACAAAGTTAATATTTTAATATCTTTGATTTTTTTTTCTCTATATATTGCAGAATGGTTAGATAAAAAGGTGATAAAGTTAGAATAAAAAAAACCAAAAGTATAATAAGTGTTTAAAAAAATTTTTTACCATCATTCTCAGTTCCAGTAAAATTTGGAATTTTTCCTGGATTTTTTAAAGAAGCAGATAAAAAGGACAATAAGCATAAAGCAGACACCACATAAAACCCTGAAAAAAAAATGATGAAATTAGAGAAAGTGTTAGGTTTAGGGAAAAAATATATAATAGAATTTAAGTAAACTATAAGTAAAAAACATCATTATTTAGATAAACCCTAAAATATTTTTAGTAATTCAACCTAAATTAACAAAACATGTATTACTAAGATAATAGTCATTAAAATTCTTTCCTTGTCTTAACAGACTTTCTAATAAAAAATTTGACTAGCGTTAACATATACAGATAATCTAATATTCCTTTACTGAAAGTACAATGAGTGCATATAAAAGAAATTGATATTGTCTCACCATAAACCACAACTATTGAGATGACACCATCATCGTATGCTGGCTTCAAAACAAGAAATATTGGTACTATGGTTCCATAAAGCCAGTAAGCAAGGAGTATTGAAGCATAGCAGCGTCCTTCTCTATCTCTGACAATATGTACATTTCCTAGACATGGTACATGGGCAGTACTTTCTTCTGTCCGTGAAGGAATCAAATTTAAAACATTATGCATATTAATCATTTTGTTTTACTCTCCTATCATCTTTTTGCAGCTCATTTGGCAAAATTATTATTTAATCATTTGAGACTTAAATTATAATAGTCTATTTTAGGTGGTGTAATCAAGAAACTTGTTAGGTCTGTAACCAGGATGTTATGTATCGCTTCAATGTCTGTAGAGTACCTGAAATGTATTGAGCAAGTAAAAGATAGCTGAAACTTATTTGAAGACATGAAAATTTAAACAATTTTTTTAAATATTTAGAGATAAAATATATCCAGAATTTTTTAATCTGATAAAAGGTCCAGCTAGTCAACAAACTATTCAAAATATACTGATAGAAGGTATTTTACCTATATTTATTCAGTTCAAGAATATTCGGATTTTTTTTTTTTTTTTTTTACATTTCAATTAGTATTTAATTTTAATTTAAAGAAAAGGCCTTTTCTGATTTAAAAAGCTACTGGTTGTCTTTTTAAAAGATACGTCAAATTCTGATATTTGTTTGAAAATAACTAACTTTATTTACTTCCTATACAGTAAAAGTTGGATTTTCAACCTTGGTAGCAGCTGAAAATAAATATCTCAACAAACTACAACTAGCAAACTTAATTTCCATTAAAATGACAGAAAAATTTCATTAAATAAATATAAAACATAGCTAGAATGCTTTCACACACAATACTACAAAAAAAAATCGGAAATCAAACATTGTAAAATACTGGTCATTCTAATTAATGGGAATAAATACTTTTAAAAAAATAATTTAAGCATTTTTCTGTCCTTAATTTTTTTAAGGTGGCTTCTGAAAACAAAAGTTTCTACTGTGGGTTGTAAAGCATATAATTTGAGAACCTCCGCATTAGTCTATAAATATGACTAATATAGCTAAGGCTAAGCATTAGTCTATAAATATGACTAATATAGCTAAGCATTAGTCTATAAATATGACTAATATAGCTTAGCATTAGTCTATAAATATGACTAATATAGCTAAGCATTAGTCTATAAATATGACTAATATAGCTTAGCATTAGTCTATAAATATGACTAATATAGCTAAGCATTAGTCTATAAATATGACTAATATAGCTAAGTATTAGTCTATAAATATGACTAATATAGCTAAGCATTAGTCTATAAATATGACTAATATAGCTAAGCATCCACAAGTCTGAAATTCCATTATCTAAGGACCTTGTGGATTCTGTCTGCATGATATTCTAATGGAAACATGCACACCAGTCAGGATTTCAGTTTCACTGCTATTAGGGGTTTTTTCAGGGATCTGTATTTTCCGCACAGGTAAACAAACCCGAATGGCTGTTTAGAAACATCAAATATCATTCGGCCAGTATCATGTACTAGTAGAAAGAGCAGTGACACAATAATCAGAAAAGGATAAGTACAATGACAATATGGCATTGTATAGTAACAATAGTGATATAGCAGAAAAATCGGTTTTCCTTAAGTATTCATGCCCTAACCCAAGCAGACCTCTCTCCCCAATAATTAAATTACCATTGCAGGAAATAAGTTTGGTATAAGGCCATTTCCCATAATCATCAAATATTATAAAAAAAAGGGTTTGCGGAAAACATTTATAAAATAAAAAATTGAAATGAAAGATCCATTTTTGCATCAAGGAAGATGGTAAAAAAGTTCCCTAAGCCCTAGTGGGTCATGGTAAAATTCACACGATGACGTAAGATGTGTGAGTTTACTGATTAAACTCAATTGGGCTCTTTATAGAATGGCACTTGTTACGGGACCGACCGTTCGGTTTCCGTATTTTTTTCACCCGGGTACCAGCCGTAGATAATATTGCTCCACACCCTGACCCTAACCCTATCCCTAACCCTAATCCTGAAAAAAAAATTCTGCAAAAAAAAATAAAATTTATATATGTCATGTTCCTTATACCCTAATATAATGGTCACGGTCGGTCCCGTAACAAGTGCGTTATAGAATATAGTTAATCTAAGACTTCAACTTGGTCAACTTAGTCTTAATTCTTACAACTAAAATTTTTAGTAAAAACCATTTTGACCCAACTAGGTAAAAGAGTGGTTAGGTAGAAAATAAAGCGTACCAATGTAAGAATATTTCACACTGTCCGGAGTTTTAAAAGCAAATAATTATTATTTCGAAATATGCTTCAATTACGTTCGATTTTTTTTATTCGCATCATAATACCATCAAATAGTAGTTATGTTGCTGTAATCTTCAATTTTTAGGATTATTTTTAAAAAATGGCAACATATTTATACGAAACAAACCGACAATAATTTTAGATTCAAATTAGTACTAATAGTAGTCAATGGGCCGGATTCTAAACCAGATTTTTTTTTTCTTTTTTTGTGGTGGTACCCTTTTTAACGAACATCTCGCAGAAAAACTTTCCGCTCTACGAATGCCACTGAGACAATGCGCATTAAGGTATGAATACACCAACACGAAATTCCGGTATCTAAGGGCATTGCGAATTCCGTCTCTGTTTCGCTGCTATCATATTCTAATGAGAACATGTACACCGGTCAGGAATTCCGTTGCGGAACAGCGAAAGTTTTCAGTTTCGCTGCTTGCAGAGTTTTTTTCCGGAGAGCTACATTTTCCGTCATGATAAACAAACAAAATGGCTGCTTAGAAACGTCGATTCGAATAGAAAAATGATTCACATTAGTGTATATTCATTAAAAACAACAACAGAATTTTGACAGAAAAACATGATTACTATAAGTTTTAGCCGGCAACAGTCTTTGTATATGAATTTCTGAAAGGAAAATATACTTCGTCTATCTACATATTTTACAAATGAAATTTCTTTCGATCGAAGCGCTGTCTGAAAAGATAAATGCTATTAAAAATGTTTGGCTGATCATGAAAACGAAAAAAAAAAATGAACAGCTACCGATCGAATAAAAAGTTAAAAAAAAAAAACAACAAAAAACAACAGTTTTCCATTTCCAGCCAGACAATTTATTTGTAATAAGAACAAAAAGGCTCACGGGATGCAGTAGTTTCTGCTTTTCAAAGTATCGTTTTTTTCACTAGCAGGAAAAAGTGCAAAGTAATCATTAAAAAACATCTTGTTTCCGGTAGTTGTTTCGTCGTTCACCGTTTCGTCCCGGTGTATCTACAAGAGTTTCGCTAAGTAGAAACTTCCGCGCGGAAGGTTCCGCGCGAAAGTGTTTCGTGTTGGTGGATGCAGAACTTTAGGGTGGAGTGAAAAAAAACTTTTTTTTCAAATTTTGTATTCCAATAGCTCAAAATGGTTGCTAAATGGTCTAAGCACTGGCGGATGAGCAGGGGGGCAGCGCCCCCCCCCCCTAAAACTTTTAAGGGGGGCGGCGCCCCCCCTTGAATTTCTAGTCTGCCCCCCACAAAATTTTAACTTTGTAATTCATTTTAGTTTATATGTATCATTTTCATTTTCATAATTCATTTGATTTATTTCTTAAATTTAATATTTGAAAGAAATTATAATTAATTGACATTTTACAGTAATCACATTATTGAGAATTGTTGTGGCATATTTTAAAATTAGTTGTAAGTACCCGGCTTTGCCCGGGTTTAAAATAATGTTTTCTGTTTATTTAAGAAGCGTAATTTGACGTTTAATTAAGATTTAAAATAAGACGCGTAAAAAAGGGTTTATTTGCATGCAAATTGCAACAAAAGGGTACATTTATCTTAAAGCAATGTGATACACAACATTTCTGGCAGTTCCTCTCTCTCTCCCTCCCTCTTTCCCTCCCTCTCTCTCCTCCCTCTCTCTCTCCCCTCCCTCTCTCTCCCTCTTTCCCTTCCCCTATCTCTCTCCCTCCCTCCCTCTTTCCCTCCCTCTCTCTCTCTTTTAGGCATGACTGTATCAAAAGATGACAATTCCTATGGATGAAGGAATGGAATGGAATAATGTAGTAAGTAATGTGATATTTGGTTCCCCGTACCGATCATATTTATAGTAGGTTAGCTATGTGGGAGAGAAGCTCGTAAAACCTGAAATCGGGGTAAAAGTTTGCCAATTTTCATGTCTTTGATATCCAAAATAATTAATTACAATAAAAGTACCCATTGAGATGGAACGAAACATGTTTAAGAACATTCCCCATGTAATTTTGTGTACGTGTACCCGCAGTGGCGCAACCAGCAAAAAAATGATGGAGGGGGGGCTCATATATTGAAAAAAGACAGTTTGACAGTCTTTTTTGTAACTTTATAACGTAAATTATGTATTGATGATTTGGCCTGGGGGTGGCTCAAGCCCCCCCTCCTCCTCCCCGGTTGCGCCACTGCGTGTATCAAATTTCACGTTATTTGGTTGTCTGGATCTTGAGTTTTAAGGGAACAGACAGACAGATAGCAAATGCGTCTTATAATTATAGAGAAGTATTGCCATCTACCGAATGACGGCAAATGTAATTTTTAAAGCAAATACAATTATTTATTATCTTTTCATAAATTACTTTTTGTTTATTGAGTTTCCCGTTTCCGGTTTCATATTCATAATCATTCATGATAATTATCAGTAATTTTCCGATCTAATGTCACTATTAAATTTGTAAACAAACTGACATTACGAATCAGTTGACGACAGAAGTGCTCAATGTTCATTTTTATTTTTTTTTTATATATTATTTTTTAATAATATCGATTAAATACTTGCTACAGAATTACTATATTCTATTATAGAATTAAGGGGGTAAAATTTGTCTTTCGGTCATATTTTGTCTTGCCCCTCCTTAAATTTTCAAGGGGGGGGGGCGCCGCCCCCCCCTCCTTGAATTTTGGCTTGCCCCCCCTTAAAATATTTCGTTCCGCCGCCGGTGCCTGTCACCATCTTTGCATGACGGTTTTGTTTTAATTTCAAACCAAACAGGGCCGTAGCCCTCACAATATAAGTTGAAAGTTCTTGTAGAAAAAATGACTGAGACATCGTTGCAATATACAAACGAAGTCAACCAGCGTGCATGGGGTTTATGGCCCTGTTTGGTTTGAAATTAAAACAAATCCACAGTTCGAAGATGGTGACAGGCACTTGTGGAAGACCATCTTCCTGTCACGTCATTTGTTTCCTGCCTTAAGAAAAATCCACGATCCTGACTTATTGTAAATTGTTAATTCATAAACATAATTTATCTCAGCAGTTCATATTTGCACATTAACATTACGAATATCACTGTTGAGATGTTGATTTCATTCAAAATTGTTATAATGCTTTAAAGTTTGTATCCTTTAAAATTTTAAAATTTGAAGGCCTTTGGGGCACCGGTAAACGTTACACTACATAAAAGATATTTTAGGCCATAACTACTTAGACCATTTGGCAACCATTTTGAGCTATTAGAATACAAAATTTGAAAAAAAGTTTTTTTCACTCCACCCTAATGCACATATGTCAGATATTATCTGAAAAGCCTCACAAAACGAACGAAGAATTATAATTCATTTGACTGTTTTTTTTTCTTATAGTGTCGAATGCCAGTTTTTTTTTTTTAGAAACTATTTCAAGAGTAAAACTATCCCCCCCCCCCGGACGAAAAACCAACAGATCGGTAACGAGGCCCCATCAATCTCTCCCCCCCCCCCACCCCCGTACCCGAAATGACGCCCGGAGTGTCAGTTGGAAGTCCCATCAGTGAATTAAGACTCTTAATCACACAACTAATTTTAGATATGAGAAGAGGATACTTTTTCATAGTGCTAATGTATGTGTAGGCAGGGCTATCCAGGATCTAATCTCCCGGCATTGTGTATTGGTGACTCTTCTGTGTATTCATGTTCTCATTAACGTGCTTGGCAATGACCTCGCGAGGTCGACCAATGCCCAGACGCACCTCGTGGGCGATGAAAGTAGCCACTGGAAGGGCCAAGATCAGTGAGCTTGAAACGTATTTTTCGAGTTGGGACAACGGGGTGACAGACAGAAATGTCTGTGCAGAGTCAAATTGAGCAGGCACTAATTGCCCCAGTTCTGCACTGGGAATGGCACAAGCGGTGCGTAGTTTCGATTCCCTTTACCGCCGCTGCAGAGCATGTACTTTTTTTTAAAACTCCCGAGCTGGCTGACCACAGGGTGGACCAGTCGGGTAGCTTTCTTGCTTAAGAGATAGATGTGTGTGTGTGAGAGAGAGAGAGAACGTAATAAGTAACCACCTTACACATAATTGTAAAATAAAACCTTTTATTTACTGATAAATATTCTATACTGTGCCGTATAGTGTGGTGGGCTGATGGTTGCGAACCCAACAGTCAATACTGTACTAACTATAAACTCATTGAAGAGCAGCATAATTATAATATTTGAGGGTTGGGTTTCAGTTTTTGTAAAACTCGTTATTTGGGGTAGTGGACAAGTTGATTTTGTATTATTAGACAAATTAGATTTCTATGATTACAATTGAGGGGGAGAGTTGAAATTTGTTATTTAACGTAATATTTGATCGCCCGGAGGGGAGGGGTGTTTACACTTCTTTTTTATGTTTATTTTTTTAGGGGGGGGGTTAGGAAAATTGACGTAATTTTACTAGGTGGGTCATCGAAAGTTTGACACATGTTGACAGAGGGGAGGGCCTAATAGTGCTCACATTGGTTGACTTCTACATTACATTACATTTTTAATAATCTCGACTTTATTAATCAAAATCAATACAAAATAATTATCTAAAAATCCCTCCACAAAACTGCTTACAATACTGATGGGCTTCCCACAAGGTCACCGATTCAAATCATAATTCTCTCATGTCCTAGTGATGTCTTAAAGTCTCCCCAGCTTGGAAATGGGCACAGGGTATACTTGCAACATGTCATGTAGGTGGAAATAAATGCCACACAATACCACAGTATGCCGTAAATGAGGTATAATTTGACCTTTAAGGGACTCTTGGGTTTCTGGTTTTCAAATAATGATGTTCCGCCCTCTCCTTAAAGAAAACACTAACTGCAAAAAAGCCATCCATTTCAAAAAAACAATCTTGAATATTTATTTGAAACTGTATTACTCTTTACTGGTATTTAAAAAGAGATTCTTCAAAGGCACACCAGAACAGTTTTAACATTTAGGATACAAAAATAAATAAACGTAAGTGACATATTTGTAGAAAAATATATATTTAACGTAAAATAAAAAAAATTACAAAAAGTTTTCAAATACATTATTTTTATAATGAATAAATGTCAAACCTTTTTTTTTATGCTTACAAAAATGAACCTTGAAATCAGATTTTGAAAATAAATTTTGCATTTATAAATGATCTGTGAAATACAGTATTTTTAAAAATTCACTAATTAATGGTTACTACATTTTTTATGTATGATTTAGTAAATGTTTATAGCATTGAATTTATCATAGTATTATTACATTTTAATGAATTTACAAGTCATTCAATAATGGAAATACAATATTATGCTAGTCCTAATAAAGACAAAAATAGTGGATCATGGAAAAATTTAACATTTGATTGCAAAGGATACAAAAATATTATTCAAAACTCAGTCGGAATTTTTTTTTCTTCTTCATATACTGGTACTTCTCTATACATGTAGTGAAATAATACTGATATTAATGATAATATTGTTACTCTAATACAAGAAAAAGTGTCTTAAATTCAGACATACAATAATTTTTTAATCATTCAAATGTTTATGTTATATTCATAGTAGTCATAGTAGTCTGACATACATTTTAATCTTTTTTATTAAAAATGGATATAGCTAAAAAAAAAAAAAAGAAAACAATTTTTTTTTCAAAAATATTCAGCAAAAAATATTTATCATTATTCATTTAGCCGGAAGGCCTTTATTGTTGTTACTACGATCAGAATCTATCAGTGTTTCTCAAAGTGTTGTCAACTATAATTACAACTCTAATTCTCTGTGTTACAAAACTATACCTTTGAAAATGTACAAAGTAAAATGGGGAAATCTATGTATCTATTAATGGTGCATTTATTCTCTTTCTTTAATCATAGTTTTTCTTTGAAGGTGGGTCGCAAAAAACAGAACAGTTTTTTTTAGGGTTGGTTGTGAAACAAAAACTGTTGTCAAAGTGAGCTGTGCAGCAAAAAAGTTTGAGAACCACTGGTATACATTATCCAATCTGCTTGTTCTTACTAACTGCAATAAAAAAAATTAACTTATGAAAGGTAAATACTGTATAACTTTAGGTTTGGAAAAATGGACACACACTGGAGTTATAAAAAGTTCTATGGAATTTATTCCTTTAAAAAAAAAAAAGCTATAAAAGCATATCTTGATTTTTTTTTTAAAGTTTCCAAAAGTAGCTTTCATTAAGACAAATACTGTAATTTTATTATTAACTGTTCTGTAAAACAGAACACATACAAAAATAATACATTTGTAGTGGGACTAATCGAACATCTTTGGGTGGGTGGAAACAAACATTTTATGTCCAAGTTTTTTTTTTAAATATTTGAAATTACAAAATAGTAAATAAATAAGTCTATTTACAGCTTATCAAATTTCATTTCTTAAATGAAATATCAAGCATCATAAGGGATGATGTCTTTATTTAATCATTTTTTTATAGTTGGTAATCACTGCTTCTATTAAAAAAGCATCATGAAGACAGACAGTAAATATTAGTATATATTTTTCTACTTAGCTGTTTCTAGTATTAATTACAAGGCATAATTATTATGATTGTAAGTTCTTTGTTTTACATTTTTTAATAAAAGGTTTTTTTTTTAAGTTTTAATAATGAACTTTTGTGGGTTTCAGGTGCTAAAACAGAAAATAATTTTAAGCATCACAAAAAATGGTAAATAACAATTGCACATCATAAAAAGAAAGCCGAAGAAAAATTTAACAAAACAATTTTTTTAAAAGCTTCAAAAAGTGGTTTTAGGTTTGCATATGGTATAGTGCAACATCCATTTCCAAATTTCCAAAAACAAATAGCAGTTGCTTTACAAAATTAAGTTAAGCCTACTAATTAAAAAAAATAGAAAAATTATATGAACAAATTTTTTAAACAATTTTAAGATTAACCATTAATTAGTTTAAAAACTCTGAAAATAATGATTTTTGAAGAGTTAAAATTCATAGTTTATTAATATTTAAAAAGTTGTTTCCATCATTTTGATAAGCAGCAATCATCTGACTGACTACCAGAAGAGTGTGGCGATAGCACAGGATAAGACACATTTCTATCACTATTAGAGTCTAGTTCCTCTAATTCACTATTGTTAAGCATAATGTCAATGAAATCATCATGAATTCTACCTTGGACTAAACATTCTAAACGTTTTCGAACTTGCTTTTGATCTTCCAGCTTACAGTCTAAAATCATTCCTTGAAATTTATAGTCTACTGGGCCTCCAGATGGCATGTCAGAAATGCAAGCATTCAGATAACTTTCAGCTTGCTTTTTATAAGTTTCATCACCAGGATTCCCCTGAATACAAATATGTTCCAAGCTTTTTATTAAAGAATTCACTTTGAGAAATGAAGTTTCTTGCTCATCTGTACGCACCGTATGAATTTTTATATCAATACTTAGGCACCTTTGTTTTAACCTGTCTATGTGACCCAGAATTTCCTGATACTGACCTGAAGAGAAAAAAAAAAGTTATGAAGGGAAACAAAAAGCTATTTGTTTGATGTTAGGTACTAAACTATGCTGATCAATAAGCAATGATTCTTGAACATAGTCTTAAGCCAAAAGATTATGACTGAGAAAGAGAAATTTGTCCTTTTTTTGTAAATGTTGTTTTTTATGTTTAATGTGTTTTAAAAAAAATTAAGTCACTTGAAATATTAAAAAAAAGCCTAAACAAAGATTCCTTTGGCACTGTGCAGGCAGCATGATATTGACAATGTTGGTGAGACCATATTTCAGTTTTGAAGTAAAGCCTTAAGTTTAAGGTGAGGCTAAAGTATTTTTGGACATTTTTTCTTAATATTATGGGACCCAAGAATTTATTGTAAAATTCCATTGTATAGATGAAAACTGTATTTGATATGAATTAAAATGATCTGTAATCAAAATCAGGTGCTGAGAAACTGATGTCAATTTAAATTAAAAATTATGGTAATTATTTTCATTCACATGACCTAACCCTCTGGAGACTCCAGATCTGGAGCTGTTGGAGGGATGCAACAAATGCTGCTGATGCCACTATTCTCCATTATTTTTTTTCTCAGCTCCAAAGCTGCTGTTATATGAAATGCATTTTTTTCATCTAGACACCAATGTTTGATCATGTGACATAAATAAAACTACTCTGTGCTCGTCATTGACTGAAGCTGTTAGCATCTCTTGAATGTCTCCCTAATACTAATAAAATTGTTTCACAAATACTAATCCCATAGTACCTATCATAAAATATGAAACAATAAACCACACTCTTATCCCAAATAATATGGCATCAATGGACGGAAGTCTCCCAAAGGTATCCTCACTACGCAATAACCAAATGAAAAATGTGCTATATAATTGATTACCACTGCAACTACAGTGCTAAAAAATTACTGGAGCACTTGTTAAAACATAAGACAACCAATAAAAAAAGACAATTTTTTCTTTTGCTCTGATATTCAAAATTTCTGTGCTTCAAAATGGTGCAGGTCCAGAGCATAAAATAATGTTTCATGGTTTTCTCAGACCTTGGGTTATCTAGGGAAAAAAAATTCATCCAATCAGTTTAGATCTGCAGTTCTCAACTGGTGTTGCATGTATCACAAAGATTATGCAGGGGTACGCAGAGACATATAATTTTTGTTTATAGCCAATCCATCTTCACATTTTATGTGTTTGAAGAAGGTCGCAAGTTTCTTGTATGACTCATTACCAAACCACATACCAAAGTATTGCATTAAAAAGGCAAGCACTTTAATACCAGCAATCCTCAAAAATTTATTGCTTGAAGATTTTTCTCCTTTTTTTAAATGTCATATTCTCAAAAAGTTTGCCCAATTTTAGCCTAAAAAACCTATTTACTTACGTATACCGTATTTTTCGGACCATTAGACGCATCAGACCATAAGGCGCACCAGTTTTTAGAGAAGAGAAATGCAGAAAAAAATATTTTGAAAGATTTTTATTAAGATTTTGAAACAAATAGTGTCCTGAAATATTTTAAGTGCATTAAAAACCAACAGCACAGTCATAAACAAATGTAATCAATACTGTAAAGTAAACAGCAGCATTTAGCAGCTGGAGAGTGTTTTACATTTTGACTTTGACACATTATGGTTATCAGCCTAACCCTAACCCTAACTTTTTTTCTACATTTGGACCATAAGACGCAGGGACTTTTCCCCTCATTTCTGGAGAAAAAAATGTGCGTCTTATGGTCCGAAAAATATGGTATATTATTTTTTTGCTCTTTCAATTACATTTGGCTTTGGTCTGATACTTTTTTAGTAAAATTGGTTAAGATTTGCCAAAACTGTATTAGATCATGAAATTATTGAACTATTTGGACACAGTTTTTCTTCTTTGACTTTGTCAACACTAACAGAATTGAGTACTAAAACTTAGACGACTTAGTAAAACTTTCGTAACTTTTTTGAAAGAATAGTCTGATTGGTAAGTGTTTGATATCAACTGAAAGCTCTCGTTTCTAATGAAATATAATAAATTCAGATTAAATTTTTTTCAACTTTTCAAGTCACATTCCTAGTTATGCGTTTTGTAGTCTAATTTATTGATAGCATTAATCATGGCAAGCCATTAAATTAAAGGCCATGCCGCTCATGCCCATGAATAGGCTAAAATCCTAAATAGCTTGGTTAATTGTTCATTTAACTTTGAACTACTAGTAAAGAGAAATTACTAGAAAAGCAAACCTTCTCGGAAAGTTTCCGATTCATTTGACTCAGCTTCTAGCTGTGAAAGAACTGTTACTAGAGTATCACGTTCTTGAGCAAGATCTTTAACTTTTCTAAATATATTTTCAATACTGTCTTCTATACTATCTAAATAATTAAGAAGTAAAAAGGATCTATTTCGAGCTTCTCTGGTACTTTCGCTTTCATCAGCAGATGCCATGTTTAGATATAATCTATTATAATCTTCATCACTAGAAGAGTTTTTATAAATTAAACATATGTTATATATAAAATACTTTCACCCTATTAATATCTCCCGCGATAGCTCAGTTGGTAGAGCGGAGGACTGTAGTTGAAATAATAGTAATCCTTAGGTCACTGGTTCGAATCCGGTTCGCGGGAACTTTTTTTTTTTTCTATCTCAAAACTCTTTGCAGATATATTAAGTAAAATAAAAATCCAGTTCACATTTTTCAGTAATTAGTTTTTTTTTTTAAGGGAATTAGAATTTTATTCAAGATAAAGACATGTTTTGCTGAAGTGAATTTAAAAAGTTTTGAGAGATTGAGCAATAAGTGATCAGTGAAGCCCTTTTTTATAAGTAGAAACCACAATGATAGTTATGGAATGTCTCTCGTAATGAATTATTTTTTGCATTGTTAACTGGCAACTGCCATTTACTTAAACTGACTAAAATTAAGAATTTAGAAACATTAGTTATTTTGATGGGGATGTAGAAATGGTACTACAAAATTACACATGAACACACTAATGCAGGGAATCTCAAAGAAGTGCCACAGGGCACAATGGTGACCAACAATCAGTTTGTATGCAATAACAAAGTAAAAGACAGATCCTCACATTAAGTTTGAGATTAATTTTTTTTAAAGATTTAGAAGAATATAAATTTCAACATTTTAAAAAGATTAAGATGTAATATTTCCCCCCATTACAAAACCTGGTTAAGATTGTTCACATTTGTTTATACCTAGAAAATGTGTCAAAAGTAATAAACAATGTGTTAATTTTATTGTAAAGTAAACAAGTAGTCATAAAAAAGAAAATTAGATACAACATACACCTAGATGTAGGGGACAGGTGGTCATGCGATTTAGAGCGCTCGATTCTCAACCAGAAGGATTACGGGTTTGAACCTCATTAAGAACATTGTGATTTTTTTCAGGTCCTGGTGTAAGTCCCCAAGTCGACCCAGCTTTAAATGGGTACCAGACTTAAAGTTGGGGGAGTAAAGGTGGCTGGGCATGGTGCTAACCACACAATCCCTTTAAATGCTGAGGTTAGTGAAATTGATGAATCCTACACTTTGTCTGCCCCAATAAGCCTTTACAGGCTTAAGGAAACTTTACTCACAATTAAATGTATTTTTTTAGAACTAGATATTAAATTATTTTGTGATTAGTAACTCATTTTGATTGTTGAAGAGGTAAATATAAGTAAGAGCTGAATATATATATATCATTCATTAGTCTAACTGACAAAGAAATGTTACAAATTAGTTGGCATTTATTCCACTTTAGTATCACTAAACCCAGCATAAATTTAAAAAAAAAAATCTTAATATGCGTGGACAACAATGTTAAGTATTAAATGCAAATGAAATATTAATTACTGGTATGAAATAAATATGGTATATATATACATGTATATTAGGGTGACAAAAAAAATCAAAGTGCTCGAAATTGGACTCTCAACCCTTTATTGCGTTCCTTTTGATGAAAAAATAAACTCTGCAAAATATTATTAAGATATTTTTATATTTAGAGGATGCTCAATGAACTTGAAATTATCATAATTAAGGGTCAACAATAAATAAAAAGAATCCATTTTTATTTTTTTTCTAATACAAACTTTTAATTATGTTATTCAAATTAAGTGTTATTTATATGATTTTATACAATGTTTGATTTCAGAATACTTCACCTGTTGATTGTTCATGTGTTTTTATTAATGCGTTCACAATTGTAGACTTTCGCATATCTGGAATTTGATGTCGATGTTCTTCCACGGTTTGCAAAATATATTGCAATTTGAGTTTCATCTTTTGTTAAAACTTTTGCATAATCTGGAATGAGTTTCACCCCTCTTTCGGCTGTATCATTTACAACTTTTATAGAATTAACAATTTTATGTGCTTCCTGGTATTCTGTTGCTGTACTCCACATGTCTGGGTGATTTTCATTCGTGAATACCCAATTTATTACAAGCACTTCAAATACATATTTTAATCTCTCTGTTACAAAGTCATCTAAGTTCATGCTTACAATTTTATCCATTAATACTTTGCCTTCAAGCCTTTTTACCTGTTTTTGTTTTATGACTGACTTTTCAAGTGCAATCAACATTTTTTTCTTTAGTTTGGTTATCAACACCTTTGCGGAAAAAAGAGACTCACCAGGTCTTCAGTTAAATACTATAAATGTCATGCAATTGTTTTAAAGGCAGATTCAGCAACTTTTTTGTGAAATATTTTGAAGTTATTCAATTTCTTAATCAAAGTCAGGTCATTGTGAGGAGCAGATGATGAGATGGAAACCAATGTTCCATGTAATTCAAAATTTTAAAAAATCAAAAATCGTAGATTTTTTCATTTTTTGTAAACTGTAATTGATGTCGAAACAAGTAAATTTTAATAGAGTACAGTGCTTTTGACATCCATAGTGCTAGGTGCATAGGGCCAGGAGTACGGAAAGTTATTCCGCTTAGGTCTGGAGGAATTTCTCCTAAAAAAAATTATCGACAGTTGCAAAATTCTTTGTTGGTACAAGCGAACCATAAACTTTGAGATCTGCATCAGTTAAATGCCATGATTCAGAATTAAGTTTACTCCACTGATCACAAAATCGTTGAAACAACTTAATCTCTGGACCAGAATATGCTCTGAAAACATGTTTTGTAAACATGGGATAAAATCCCGTCATAAACATAGTGTCGACAGGCTGTGTATAATAAAGATTTTCCAATTAATTTCTCCAGCAGGGTACAAGCACCTGAATGTATACCTTTGTTGCTTGAAGTAGTATTAAAACTGAGTGCCATAATTTTGTGATGAAATACTACAGTGGGTGTTCTGAATTTCGACAAACTTATTTTATTTTTTAACTTATTAATTTTCCCAAAAAAAAAAATGATTTGTAATATGTATGATGACTCATAAATTAACAACAAATAAAATATTGATAACATTCTCAACCTAATTATTAAAATAGAAGAGAATAAATATGAAAAACATATGAAAACTGTGGATTCGAGTAACCTTGCAAACTTAAACTGCATTGAGCAACCCCTAAACATCAACGGATTATCTCCAAAATTTACCAATACAATTTTTTCACTAAAAAAAAGGTTGAGAGCATTAAAAAGATTTTTTTTACCATGCATTTGTTTGTCACCCTAATATATATATAAAGACATGTATCAAGATATTTGTAACTATTATATGTCGTCTGTATGTCAACTATATATAAAAAAAACAAAGTTATATTTTTGAGGTTGTTTAATAGATTTCTCTGGAGTCAAAAGAATATACAAATCATTTAATTAAGCTAGTCATCTATTTTGAAAATCCAGAGAACTTCAAACGAACAATTTTTATGTCGATAAAATAATTCATTTAGTTCTTTCACAAATAATTTATTGCCTAGTAGCCTCTTTCAAGAACATCTTTAGCAAGCGGTTCCATGTGTGGTCTTTTTTGTCGTTTCCTTTCATTCATCATTAAACGAACACGATCTAACTGAAAATGTAAGAACAAATATCTTATAAACAATATATGTATTAAAAAAAAGACAAATTAAGAATACAATTTGAATTTGTAATTTATATGAAACAATATTATTATATTATTTGTGGTGTCACTAAGGGGGTGCAGGCAGCACCGGGTAACACTATTTTAGGGGTGACACCAAAATGAAAAACTCTATATTTAATAGCAGTAAGAACCTAGACAGGTTTTATAACCAGTCATAGTTAAACACATGAGCAGTAGCACAGGGTGCCACCATACAGAACTTAAGAAAATGAATAAAAATCAAAGCTGCTTGGATCATCTGGAGTTATTAGCAAATACGCTAAAACAAAATGGCGCAACTGTCACATGGTTTCATGAAATTGAAGACTTAGTTTACAAACGCAGTTAAATAAAAGCAATATATAGATTTCTGAAATAGTCAGTAATACTATTGCATTTAAATAATATAATAATATACATTCCAGAATCATAATTTTTTTTTTATAAATTTTGTCAGTTTTCAAGCTCGAGAATATTCCATCATCTGGAGTACACAAATGAAAAAATAAAAAGACCTAGTGGGTGTTAGCAATGACAGGCCGAAAATTGCTACATGGATCCATAGTTCAATAAGTCAAGAGTTATAATTATGACCAGGGTTTATTAAAAGATGTTGTTTATCAACCCATGCATTCTACAGAAATTGGAGAGATTGTGGCATAAATACATGGAATAGACGTAGACAAATTGCATACTTAAGTGGTAGCTGAAAATGATAGTAACAAATGTGATGATAAGTCGATTTAATGAGAAAAATTGGAATATTTTATCAGATGTTTCTTTCAGAAATTTATAAATTCCAGATCATATTTGGTTTGAAATTATAAAAAGAGGAAGTCTTCTTAATAGAACAAGGATGGGGCCTTTTAGTGTTGTGACAATGCAAGAAGCTACACCTGAAGAAAAGGGATGGATGGTCGTGTGGTAAAGCGATCGACTGTCGACCCGAGGGTACCTGATTCGATCTCCGGTGAGGACCAAGGAAAATTTTCAGGTCTTGGCTCATGTTCCTGATATATCTCCTGTGGTGCCTCCAAGGCCATTGCACTATCGGCTATGGGCACCATAAAAACCATTAGTGGCTCATAGGATCTAAGAGATTTCATCTCATCTTTACAGGGACTTCACACACAGCTGAAGGATATGCGTGCCAACTATGCCAAGAATGGTTTTACAAGGTGGTGCCAAATAGTGAGAAAATACTGAGGTCAAGGATGCTTTTTTAATATTCAGGGAGAAATTATTGTGCCTTTGCTGCAGACTCTTTGATGTTAGTCTTACAGAAACAACATTCAAATTTGTCTCTGGGCTTAAGAAGTGGTGAAAACTGAGCCCAAAATTACATAATTATGAGATCTCAAAAGAGCACCTGTATAGCCTTGGAAAATAGAAAACATTAGCAACAGTACTAAATCTGCACAAAACAACTGATGCCGAAAATGTTGCTGTGATGGACAGGGAGAATAAAAAGTGGAGGGATAACTTACACAGGTTGCAAATCTTTGAATAATTTTGAATAATTTATCCTAGCATAGCAATTTAATAGGAATATGCAAATACCTGTTTCATTTGAGTGATGCATTCTTGAAAGTCTGCCATTTCATTTTTACATTCAAAATGGGCTCTAGTTAATCCTACTCTACTGGCACATCTCGTATAATCCATATAATGTGTTCCACAAGGACCACCTTGAAGATTTTCCCATGTACCTTGTAACTTTGTAATAGGTGTATAAATAACAGGTAGAGACATTATACCTAAAAAAAAAGTAAACACCAAGATAATAATCAATCATGTACTGCACATAGAATACCAATTAGTAGTTTGGTGAGATAAAAATTAAAACTTGTCATGCCAAACAATTAATTTTAAAAAAAAAGGATATTTATATAATACTATAGACTAGTATGTACTAATGAGAGCCCAATGCAACTCTTAGAGTAGCATGCAGGTCTTCATGATTTTTGTTTCAGGTTTTTTTTATTTCTCTTTTAAGTACTTTTGTTCACTAGGCCTAAATCATGATATATTGACTATGGTGTAGTTATTTAAAAATGTGTTTTATTATACAGAATGTGGCAAACGGATATTGTCATTGGTTGACTGTGAGTCTTTATCTAGACTACCGGGAGATGACAGAGCATAATCAAGGACAGGCTGTAACTCAGTGGAGCTATTATGGAATTAGTTTTGATGATTATAATATTTGTAAACCGTGCATATAATGAGCCTGGTACTGCGAGGCTGTATTAAGTTAGTAGTTTGTATATCGTAGTCCAGTGGACGAATACATATTTTTCGTATTGCATTCCAGTTGTTGGATTTAGTGTGTTTGTCACATATAATATAAGGACTATTATTTTTAATAATATTGTGATAGATATTCTTTACCACAAAATGTACTTTCAGACAGATTACAATATGATAATGTGATCTAAACACATTGATACAAAAAGTAATTTAATATTGCATATTTGAGAGGAAATGTGTGAGGATGTTTTTTATTTCTACATCAAAATGCCTTTGGTCCTCTTGCAAAATGGGTTTGTTTAGCTTTGAAACAGAAAATGTATCAGTACTTTTTAAGGCTATTCTTTGCTTGGTTTTTGGAAGTCTGTGTATGAACAATCATTATTATTAAATGCATGCACTGTGACTCTGACCAATAATTATGATTCTATTATCTATAAAATAAAAATTACCATCTAACGGAGATTAGCTAAGTTTATGAAGACCGTATAAAAAGTAAACAAGGTCAACAATGTTGATTTCCTGCGGGTTCCTGTGGTTGCGTTAAAATATGAACTAGTGAACCAATTACATTTTACTACGAATCAATATTTTCTTTTTCTCTTGAAATGTTTGAACTTTAAGTTATTAATTGCATACTTTAATGCTCTGGTTAGGAGGACCGATGAAAGGAAACCCAAACTCGAAAGAAGGATCCGGTACAAATACACTGAGTGTGGCTGAGAGCAGTGGCGTAATTACTAATTAGGCTTAGCGGCAGTGACGGCCGCATAGGATAGTAAAAGGTTGATGCTATACTATAGTATGTAGTATGCTTAAAGCTATTTCCCCAATCTGGCCTAACGACTAAGGGGCAGTTTACATTAAGTTTGGCAAGTGTGATCAGTGGTCTACAAAATACCAATTTTTTCTCAAATGGCACATGTCTCCCGATCGCATCATTGGGTTTGGGCAGGGGTCGGCAACCTGCGGCTCTGCCTCTTTCGATGTCAAGTTGCAGCTCTTTCGATGTCATATTGCGGCCTAATCAAATACCATAATATTGGAACAATAATTTTAGTGGCTCTTTAAAACCTGAGAAAATTGTAAATTATAACTTTTGGCTCTTTCGTCTCAAAAGGTTGCCGATCCCTGGGTTAGGGTTAGTATTTTTCAATTATGGTAGATGCTACGCCATATTGTTCTCATACAGAACAAAGTACTTTAGTTCTGAGATATGTAGCCTACTAAACTGCAATTCAACATTTATTGTCAAAGAACGTTTTCTTGCATTTGTTGATTATAAAAAAACTGGCCAGGATATTGCAGATATGATCAAATATGAACTGGGGAAAAACACAAAATTTCTTTAGATGGTTGTCGAGGTCAGGGATACTTCAAAGGATCAAATATGGCAGGAAAGTTTAAAGGAGCACAGGCAATCATTGCACATTCATATCCTCTAGCAATTTTTTCAAATTGTGGCGAACATAGTTTTCAATTGGCAAAGGATATTAACAATTCTTTCAATTTTCTGTGGTTGTTTCCAGAAATCGGAGAAACTGATCTGGAAAAGAAATGTTCTAATTTCTGCAAAGAATATGACAAAGATGTAAGCAGTGACTTAATTGAAGAAGTAAAAAATCTGAAGTCAATTATTCAGGTAGCAAAGTGAAAACCTTCATCGCATAAAACAGTTGAATAAAATTTATCAGTTGAAGTTAGGATCTATATTCCCAAATGGCCTATTGCTATTGCATTACGGATCTTTTGTACAATTTCTGTAACAGTTGCAGAAGCTGAAAGAACATTCAGCAAGCTAAAGCAAATAAAAAGTGTGCAGCAATCAACCATGAAGCAAGACCGATTGAACGGTCTTGCAACTCTTTCGATTGAGCATGATTTGGCGAAGTTATTAAATTTTGATGGTTATTAACAATTTTGCTTTAGCGAAATCAAGGAGAGTTTGTTTTTAAAAACAATAAATACAAATGTTTACAATTAAACTGTTTATAGTTTCATTTAAACAATAAACTTAAAATACTTTTTTTTTTCAAATAACAACTGAATAAAACCATACCTTGTATGATGTATCTCTCTAACTTATCTAAAGTACCATACCTTGTATGATGTATCTGTCTAACTTATCTCAAGTACCATACCTTGTATGGTGTACCATACCTTGTATGGTGTATCTGTCTAACTTATCTTAAGTAGGCCTACCATACCTTGTATGGTGTATCTGTCTAACTTATCTTAAGTGCCCTATACCTTGCATGATGTATCTGTCTAACTTATCCAAAGTATAAGTACAAAGTATATGATCTGTGAATTTTTAAAAATTTAAAAACTTAAAGATACTTTAGAGGTTTATGCCCGGGGGCCCGTGACAGCCCTGCATAGGGGCCCGAAATATCTGTCGGCGGGCCTATCTACAGGGGCTTCATTACAGATGGGGGTGGTGGGGGGATTGATGGTTCTCCAGCCAAAATATTTGGGCATTTTTTAACATTACTTGTAAATTTAACTTTTTTTTTTGGAGTCGCCATTGCTAGCATGACAGGTTGTTGCGTGCCTTCAACACCAGCGTAATTGGAATTGCATGTTGCATGTCCGCAATGCCTATACATAGCGGATGGGTGAGCACCGAGTATTACACACTGCTAGCATTGCAGTATAAAAAGGATTCAGCTTTTGGCCAGACAGGACAGGCCAGACCCGCAGTGTGTGTGTGTGTGTGTGTGCTGCGGATCTTAAGTGAAAACATACACAAAAAAGCCACTAAAAATAATCACAGCTCCTCTTGTAATTAATGTTGTTGTAATGTAATCTACTCTGCAAGATTATTCATCTACACCAGTGGTCCCCAAACCCAGGTCTGCGGACCGGTACTGGGCCGTGGATTCAGGCACGCCGAGAGGGGGGCAGGGGGGTCATTGCCAGGGGGCCCGCATCTGTAAGGGTGCCCGGCCGCCCCGACCCTGTCAATTTTTTCAAGACTTATTGTTTATTAAGGGGCTCGCAATGAGGTCCTGCCCTGGGGCCCGTACGTGTTGGCTCTCGGCGCCACTGCGTGGATTCAATGGTAATGGGCCGCCACTCGGGATTATGCGACTTTCCAGGTTAACCGGGCGCTGAGCTGCTGTGAGCGGCAGAAACATTGTAAATCAAAACAATCTAAAATGTATAAATAATAAACTTTCCCGTCCCTCCCCATACCCAGTGGGCCGCGGTGAAATTATCAAACGTCGACCGGTCCGCGGCGAGAAAAAGGTTGGGGACAACTGATCTACACGACTTATATCTTCATTCCTGTCCTAATAAGGGCTCGATTTACCGCCGGGGATATCCCCGGCACTGAGACCTGTCATCCCGGCTCTGCTTTAGCTAATATATCCCAGCCGGGGATGAAATCATAGACATTTATCCCCGGCTCTGCCGAAATTCTTTTTCATCCCCGGCACTGGTTTTTTCTTAAATCGAGCACTGGTCCTAATATTACAAGTATTTCTCTATTCAATGTAGCCTATTTTGGCTAATTATAGATTGTATATCTATCAAACTCAAACATAACTAATTAAGGTATCTAAGTCAGTGGTCCCCAACGGACCGGTACCGATCCGTGGATCAAATGGTACTGGGTAGTGGGTACTGGGCTGCCCAAGAAATATTAATTATTTATAAAAGTTATCTCCCATTTATCGACGTTGTGAGATATCATTATTTTCTATTGAGAATAAATAACCAATTCATAAAAATCGAATTATAAAAAGAAAAAATCATGTAAAATAATTAAAATAATTTATTTGAACAAAACAATTTTATTTTAAACATTTTATTACATCTATTTGTGACTTTGCAAAATACAACATTTATAAATTACTAGATGATCAACATATACTATTAATGGTTCCGTCTCTGTCAATATGTTGTAAAGGATGTAATTTGGAAGAAAAGTTTAGCCAAGTTATAATTCTCAGTAAGTGATTAGCGTTGTACTTGAATTGATAATTACACTTACTCAGCTAGAGGATATGTATTGATCAGCTTCACGTGATTTGTAAAAAAATGTTAACATATTTAATTAAATGTCATGTTTTTTTTTGTGTTTACAATTTTTGGTTAGGCCTAGCCCTACTTTAAGCCCTTAGTTTAAGGCCTTAGGCGTCTAAGGCTACCGGTAATTGAAGAAATTATCTAGACTTATTTAAGTTATTAATAATATATTATATTTTTTAATCTGTATCTGAATATCACTAGCGATTCACATAAAAAGTTACGCACTTGCTACGAATACGTAATTACGTGCTCCGTATTTGTTTTGGCCCGGGGCACGTAAATAGATGTGCGCATGCGTGAGGATACGGAAATAGACTTTGGAATTGAAAACATAACCTATTAGAAATTGGAAAATATCTGTCAGTTGCACGCTTGGCTGGGACCCGATTTTGGCCGACTATGTGTGGGGTCAAATCCCATCAATTTTTTTTTTTTTTTTTTTTCAAATTTTTTTTTTTTCAGAATAATAGATACTAATTTAGCGCATATTTTTTTGTTTTATTACATTATGAAAAAAAAAAGGGATAGGGGGTTACGGTTAGGAGATAGGGTTAGGGATAGGGGGTTAGAGTTAGGGATAGCATCATATCGCTATCTGAAAAAAGGGTTAGGGTTAGCATCATATCGCTAAAAAATTAAAAAAATGTCTCTCATTATGTACTATTGAAAAAAAAATGTGTTTTCACTTTCTTCTGATCTAGTTTAGGCCTATATTCTTATTTTGTAATTTAAAATAATTCAAAGCCGTATTTCTTTTAAAAAAAATATTATAAAAGCTGAGAACTTAATTTGTTAAGAAAATTGCGAAATTTCTTTTTTTTTTTTAACATCATATCGCTAAAAATACGGAGTCCCGAAAGTCGCGCATGCGCACATCTATTTACGTGCCCCGGGCCAAAACAAATACGGAGCACGTAATTACGTACCCGTAGCAAGTGCCAAAAAGTTAAACAAAACCTAACTATGCCAAGCAATACTCACTGAGCAATGCTTTAATTAACGCACTTGCTACGGATACGTAAAAACGTACTCCGTATTTTTTTTTCTTTGGGGTACGTAAAAAGATGTGCGTATTTTTTAGCGATATGATGCTATCCCTAACCCTAACCCCCTATCCCTAACCCTAACCCCCCTATCCCTAACCCTAACCCCCTATCCCTAACCCTAACCCCCTATCCCTAACCCTAACCCCCTATCCCTAACCCTAACCCCCTATCCCTAACCCTAACCCCCCTAACCCTTTTTTTTCATAATGTAATAAAACAAAAAAATATGCGCTAAATTACCGTATTTTTGCCGTATAAGACGCACTTTTTCTTCCCCAAAACTGGGGGGAAAAGTTGGTGGTCTTATACGGCAAATACACATTTTACATGCTATCATACACTTTTAAAAGAGGGGGTAACTCCCGGAAACTCCAATTGTAAACATGATGAAATCAATAGTCATATCTATTTACCTATCGTTTTATGTATTCGGAAGATTAAAATTAAAGGTGCACTTTAATAAACCGAAATACGTTAGTTAAAATGTTTCTGTGACATTATTAACATTATTAATACAATCTCAATGCGTAGTTTAATTGTAATTAATTATTTTAGTATTTTACTATATTAAAGTATTCACGGTATGGGATCGCTTCACTATAAATAAAAATCGCGGCACCAAAGTGAATGTGCAATTGAACGGACGGTGAAGAAAGGGATAGGGACGGGAAAAAAATATTGTTGTTGTTTTTTTTTTCATGCTGCAAGTATTTGGTTCAGAATCTTTTTTTCTAGATTTTCCTCCTTTAAAATTGGGTGCGTCTTATATGCCGGAGCGTCTTATACGGCTGAAAAATACGGTAGTATCTATTATTCTGAAAAAAAAAATTTGAAAAAAAAAAAAAAATTTCTCTGATGGGATTTGAACCCACACATAATCGGCCAAAATCAGGTCCTGAACAAGCGAGCAACCGACTGTGCTAGCGAGCCACACAAACATAGCCTCAATTTTTAATAGGTTATGTTTTCAATTCCAAAGTCTATTTCCGTACCCTCACGTACCCCGAAGAAAAAAATACGGAGTACGTTTTTTCGTACCCGTAGCATATTCCTTTTATTAATGCTCTTTTGTTAAAAAATATTTTTAACATTTTTTTTTTAACTCTTCCCTTTTGACTTGCCACCTTTAATTATAATGACAAAGTCGTCAAAGTGACTATAATATCTGATTATTTCATAAAATTATATTCAATTCAGAGACAATCATAATCTGATTATTATAATATAATAATTGAAATTGTATATTGTAACAAGTAACATCAATAATATCATGTTATGGCCCAAATATGACGTGTTTATAGAGTTGGTTAGATTTAGTCTAAATTTTAGATTATTTTTTAACTATAATTAACTATTTAACTTTAATTTTTGAACTTGTATTAAATTTTTTTCATTTCTGCATCATTTATTACTATTACTATTTAAATCAAAATGAAATGTGCTCAAGTCAAAGAAACACACATTGAGTGATTGACCTGCAGTGGCGTAACGAGGGGTGGGCAAGGGGGGCATTATGCCAGGTCACTACTAACAAAGGGGCGCCAAATGGTATATTTTACATATAATATTATATGGTTTTCGAATGGGGGGGGCACTAAAAAGGTATTGTGCATGGGCGCGAGTTAAGCTTGCTACGCCACTGTTGACCTGAAGGTCCTTTCCTCCCTCACCCTAAGCCCTTAAAGCTTAATGTTTACACTGTCATTTTGGCCCCAGAGCATTGCAACCTACATAAAATTAAAAGAGTCATGTAAAAAACAAATATTATATTATGTATTAGTATTATAAAACAGCATTTTAATCACAAAAATTGATGATACTGAAATTTTTATTCCAAAAGTTGTGCACCATACAATACATTACATAGAAATTCTTTAAGCAATCCATGCTAAAAGACATTTCACACTTCACTCTTAAATATTAATATTGATCATTTCTTAATTCATCATCTAGTAATTTATAGTCACAGAAAAAGTGGTAAAGTGACTTTGTGAGATAGGCTACTGATATGTTTTCATTTAGACAATATTATTTTAAGTTAAAAGTAGGATCTTATAAAAAAAATGTTCATATGGTATAGACTCAATATTATCTGTCCATTGATAGCAGATGTATAATTGTTTTATTGCAGTAACACCAAGAATAAGAAGAGTCAGCAAAAAAAGAAAAGAAAAATGTCTCAAAATGGTAAAACAAAGACTGGTAAAACTTTAACTAACCAAGATTATATGAATCTTCTGTATTCCAACTCTGATTCTGACAGTGATGTGGTTCCAGATCTAAAATTACCTCCTCTCAAAGGAAAAAAACAGAGACGGTCAGTTTTGAAAATATAAACCATTATTTAAATTATTTTTCTATGTACTTCTTTTTATGTTTCATTGTAATGATTAATGATTCACAGAAAAAAGTCTATGAACAGTAAACAGCAGGAACCTCTGTGTACAGCTTGGACTATAGTTAAAATAATTATTGCTATCTGCTGCTTTGTGACTATTGTTGTCTTAACTGGACTTTCATACTGGGCTCTGTCAAGGCTAAATGAATTGGAACGCCAGGTCTCATCTTGTGAGTATAATTAAAACATTTTTTTTTTCAGATTGGAAGGATATGCATGTCTTATCTTACTGTTGATCTTGTTGCACTAAAGCTTTTGGGAACGTTAAATAAATTCAGCAGAATCTAATAAAATACATGTATCGTCTTTGATGTTTTCAGATATTCTTAGAACTATTCCTTACTGAAATTGTCAGTAAGTCTTTTTCTGTTTCTTTTATAGATTTCCCAACTTGAAAAAAATCCTGAGACCAGCTATTTAAATATATGATTGAAATGCATGGGAGAGATTTAATTATATTAATCAATGATTGAAATAATATACAAAACATAAATATAGCTTTTTTTCAATTACACACATTTTAAACCCTCGGAAGTGTTCATGTTCAGAAATATCCTCTCCTGACCAGTCAGAATATATGTTATAGTCAAATTAACAAGCTGACAACAGCCTTTTTTTAAGGATTTTTTCACAGTACTTGTTTCTGAGTTATGCCCATGGAGAAAAAAGTCAGCTTTGGGAAAAAACTGATGAATTCTGAACCTTATACGGATAACCAGGAATATATATTTTGAGGCTCTTTTGGTATAGATCAAGTAATTTAATGTCCAGATAGTTAAAAACTGTATGGTTATAGTTCTTCAAAGACTTATTTTATTTTAAAGGAATGTGTGTATCGAACCATCTATGATCTGCTCAGTCATGGCCAAAGTTCTAGTCTTTCAAAATAAAAAAAAAAACACAGTATCTTTAGTCAGGAGTTAATGAGGCCGTACTAGTTTTGGCATATTGATGTGAGTCTGAGACTCCTATTTCAATGCTGAGATGTAAGGTGTGTATAATTTCCTCCCTGGTGCTGTTAGGCTCAAAATTCTGGTGAATGGAAAGAAGATTCACAATATTAACTTTACGATCATTAGACAAGCATGTAAAATTATTAAGTGTAGAAAACCATAGTTTTTTGTTTCTATGTTATAATTAAAACACAAAACAAAAAAGGTGGCAGTAACTGAGTAAGGTTTAAAGGGATAAAGGATTATCGTTATCATGTTTATATGCCTTAAAAAAATAACAAATGCTCTGTGTTTTTCTATTTGAAACTAAACGTTAACTTTAAAGATTTATTTGTAAGAATACAGTTTATTATTAATACATGTGTGAATATTAAAGATGTTTTTTTTTTAGTTGTTAGCACACTACAGTTCAATATTTATTGTTACAGTTCTTTAAATTACAAAAGTATTTTTATTGGATTGCTAAAAAAACGTAATTAAATTATTTTTTTAAAGCCAATTATATTTTTACCTTTTTATGTTTTTTTTTTTAATTGGCTGTTTTAAAAAGCAAATAAATGTCGCAAATAGTATTTTTATTAGTATTAATTTTATTAATTTGCTGCTAATGAAATTACTCTCAAAAGATTTCATCAGCCATTTAAAGGAAAAGATTTCACCAGCCATTAATAAGGAAAAGCAAGATTGATTGTTTTATTGTTATTATGTGTAAAGATCCTATCTTTTGTTACAATAAGAATGGTCTAATTTACTTTTTTACTTTCTAACCTGCAACTGATGTAGGTAAATCATTTGTTGGCTTAGTCTGCTTGTATTTGATTCACTTAAAACAGGTATAAGTTCTTAAGTTGAACTAGTGTTTGAGTATTTGTTTTTCATTTAACCGTAGACTTATTGATGTCATTTTTTTTTTATCTAAGTATTTTGCTTTGAATATTTAATGCTGAGTTGCAACATTGTTAGTATTTTTCCTTTTTTTTTTTATTCATCAACTATGTATTTTATTTTTCCGTGATTTGATTGTAGTTTGGCATGGTATTTTATTTAGTAATATTTAAGTTTCGTTTTGAATTTTTCAAAGTAAATATAAATAAATTTTCATTGTTACCAATCATTAAATAAATCAAAATTTTTTTCTTATATGCCGCTATTCTAATTCCTTATCATTAAATGACCTAAAAAAAATTGCAATGCTGAATTCAGCTATATTTTTTATTAGTGCAAATGTTGCAACAAATTTAGTTTGTTGCATGTTGTCCCAGGTAAAAAACAAACAACTTGCCTTAATATCATGAGATGGTTCATATTCTAAAAAAAATATTTTCCATATTGGACATAGATAAGGCAAACATTTCCCACATTGGAGATACATAAAAAAAAATATTCAGATTTTTTTAGATGCTCAATTTGATTTAAAGTAATACGGATTATCAAATAAGAAACTAAATTGGATTTAATACCATTGTTTTAAATTAAATACTTGTTATTGTTAACCCTCTGCTTTCTGTGAGATTCCCCAAATCATTCACTTTATGATTTGTTTGTTCTGAATCATCATGTAATGTTTTTGATTAATCCCCGCCCCCTTTCCCCCAATGTTCTGTTAAAGTAGGCTACATTACCAATTTGGGGCCAGTTTGACATCATCATCTTTTACAGGTACCACTCATAGAGCTATGAAAACATTTCTTATTTAAAAGAACAGGTGACAATTGGGTGCTTGAAAGCACTGTTTGGAGCCACCATTATTTTATCTAGCAGACCCAATCACCTTAACACTGTACCGATAGTTGTGTTTATTTATAAAGTTGGAAGTGGCCATACAGACCTGTCAGCTGGGGCCTCCCAAGACAACCTCGCGAAATAAAGAAATATAAAACCTGTCAATCATCATGGCGTCTCCTACACTCTTGGAACCTCTGACTACAGTAGATTACAGTATCAGTCTCTTAGGGGGTGGATACTGGGGCTACTCTCCCAGGCCCCGAGCTTGGGGTGTTTTGACTTTGTTAACTAATAAAACTAAATGTTTCTCAGAGGCCCTGTACATGACTGTCCCAGGCCCCGAGCTTGGGGTGTTTTGACTTTGTTAACTAATAAAACTAAATGTTTCTCAGAGGCCCTGTACATGGCACTCTCCCAGGCCCCGCAAAATGATACTGGCTCTAGGCCCCTCGTGGGGCTTAGGCAGGCACGCCGAGAGGGGAGGGCAGGGCGGATCATTGCCAGGGGGCCCGCATCTGTAAGGGGGGGGGTAAGTGTATGGGTGAATCTATTTAATACAAAGCATTGCATATTACCATGTACGTGACGCAGGTGTGCTTACACCCCCTCCCCCCTTATCATCATCTTTGAAGTGTTCTAAAAAAATCGACTTCTTTCTTGTTTCTTATATCTTGTCTGATGTACATGTGATGGCCATTGCACTATCGGCTATGGTGGGGATGAATGAAGTCCACATATAAAAACCGTCCCATTAGTCGTTTATAGGATCTAAGAGATTTATCTCATCCTTACAGGGACTTCACACACCTACACACTCAATACATCGACTTAATGTCCTGATGTCAGTCAAGAGAATTCCCCATTCTTAACGCTGGACCTTTTTTTTTCATACTACTTTTATACTTGTATTACATTATATGCCTTTAAAACATTTTTTTTCGGAATCTGGATGGAAATCGAAAAAAAAAAAAATAGGCGTAATTTGCATAAAGTCTTGAATAGTAGGCTTTTGGACTCCATAATGTCTTTTGATAGTTATTACATTTAATTGTGGGCTTTTGGACTCCATAATGTAATTTGATGGTTGTTAAGAAATACCAGAAGTTAGACAGTTTGTTTTTTTGTCCACATACATTTTCTGCCTTTGATTCTTTTAGTTTACCCCCCCCCCCCCACGGTTTACAATCGTACTACATTTAAGATAGATGGATTCATCTCGCTATCTTTACATACATGGGAATGTGCGACGTTTGTCTGTCTTATTGACGTCTTCCAACGAAAAGATCTTGACTCTCCTTTCAACCGAGTTACCATCTGTCTCAAGACTCATCACAAAAGAAATACTTGATCGGTATATGATACTGAGTCTGTACCACTTTAACTGACCTGTCACACCACGCTCATCTAGCTACACATCGGGAGACCCTCTTGCTAATCGATCATTTACATTCATTCTTTACCTTGCTCCTACATGGTCCTCGGCACACAGGTGTACCCGGGGTATCTTAATGGGACTAGGGCGACTCTATGTAGGATTATTGCACGTCGATCTCATCTCTCACATTTCCCACATGGATATACATATGGCAAACATTTCCCCACATTGGACATACATAAGGCAAACATCTCCCCACAGACACATTGGACATACATAAAGCAAACATTTCCCACATCCGACATCATTAGGCAAACATCTCCCCACAGACACATTGGACATACATAAAGCAAACGTTTCCCACATCGGACATACATTAGGCAAACATCTCCCCCACACACACATTGGACATACATAAGGCACACCCCCACAGACACATTGGACATACATAAAGCAAACATTTCCCACATCGGACATCATTAGGCAAACATCTCCCCACAGACACATTGGATATACATAAAGCAAACGTTTCCCACATCGGACATACATTAGGCAAACATCTCCCACACACACACACACATTGGACATACATAAAGCAAACAATTCCTTCGAGTTTCTATCTTTGAAAAGCTTGTCTGTTTTACAACTTGACTTTTTTTTCTTTTCCTTGTATGGTTTCCATGTTAGACAAGACTTCTTACCTTCATACCATGTGCTGTTCAGCCTGGCTAATAAATCTACATTACCGAAGCCACTAAACCTACAACGCATATTGACAGGTACAAGCAATACAATTGAAAAAAACAAACATTTTTTGGCAGACCTCTTTTTGGGAAGTAATGTACGACGTAATATATTCTTTGTTAAGTCTTTTATTCCATTTTTCTGGTGCATGTTTTTCTTACGATATTCCTGTTTATTTTCTCAGGCCGTTTCTAGTCAAAAGATAGCTCTGTCTCAGTTCCACGCGAACATACTTCCTTTGTTAGCACAACTTTAGCCCCAAGTCTAAAAATGTAAATAATTTTTTTTTCTTAAACTGCATTGTTATTTTTTTTTTATTGCCGTTGTATAAAGTCTATACAAAATATGAATAAGCTCCAGATTCTACGTGCTTATTTAGACGAAGGAGATGTATATATTTACCCTCCCAAGGGTGCCACCAAATTGTTTAGGGTCCCTAACGATGTCCAGCAACTGGGGCCTCTCTGATCACACAGGCCCACCCCAGTTGCTGCGTCATTTTATGGCAGCCGTCTGTAGTCAACGGGCATAGTCGTGGGACAGAGGTTCCTGCCTTGTGTGCTTATTTTTAGAGCATTTTCGAAAAAAAAATGCTCTATTGTCCCCGTTTTGTCTGTCTGTCTGTCTGTCTGTCTGTCATCACCCTAGATCTCAACAACCATAAGTCCTAGACCCATGATGTATATATCATTTTGTAGGTCTTGGCCTGCCAAGAAATAGCTTTTTTCCATTTCGCGATCTGACCTCTCAAGGCCGTAAAAGGGGCCTTATAAAGTACCGTTTTTTACTATATAAGCTATATTAATAATGGACCGCCCTATATCTCAGCAACCATAAGTCCTAGACCCATGATGTATATATCATTGTGTAGTTCTTGGCCTGCCAAGTGTACATCAAAAGTCCATTTCACGATTTGACCTCTCAGGGCCAAAATATAAGAGTTTGTTATGTACCGTTTTGCTTATATTTTAAATATAAATAATAAAAGCTAATCAAAGGGGCGTAATCATTATTTATTTTTGTAACAGTTATTCAACATGACTTACTTGTCCTTTTAATATCTTTTTTCAGATATATGCATTACACAATTGAATTTATAAACATTTCCAAAATTTACAAATATTTACTGAAAGATAACATGAAAATGCGCTAACACGTCCTGTGTCCAGAATGGAACAGGCTTAATTGCTTGTTTTTTTTTAACATGGCTGCGGGTGAAAGTGAGGCGTGGTACCATCAATCCGAGGGGAAGTATGGTCGTGTGGTGAGGCCGCCTTTATATAACTTGATGAGATCCAGGGCTCGATTTACCTCCCCGGCACTGGTTTTTTTCTTAAATCGAGCACAGATGAGATCACAGATGTAATATTATCGTATAAAAAGAATTTTAAAAGATTGGTAAAATAGGGATACGTTCCGAAATTTTTCTAAAATTGCATAACTTCAAGTAAAAAAAAAAACACAAGTAGCGCACATAAAAAAGGTTCGCCTAAATTAAAAATGTTTTATATTTGCTGTCGATCTTTTCCCGCAATTTTCATTGCCAGTGAAGTTCCCCATCTTCTGTTTTTGTTCTTATTCTGTTTTCTCCACTCAAAACTTCTGTTTTTTTTTTCTTTCTTGTATTGATAATACTACTACATGTTTCATAGCGAGATCTGTCCTAGAACGTGATTACCGCGTGCTGGTTGGTCAAAACAGCGGTGTTCACCCTTGCATGCATATATATTATACACGTCGCGCTACGTTGTATGTCTATACATCTCTCTATTTAATCGGCAGTGTCTTTAAAAATGTAAACAAAACAAACTGCTTGTTTCAAGCTTTATTTCGGGTTAAATGGGGTTAGGTGCACACACACTTAGTTTAACATGATAAGATTAAAATCTATTGCATATTTTTTTTTTTTTTTTAGAAAACGGTTAGTTTTAAAACTCTGTTTTTATTGTATCTTGTTTCCACGACAAATGAAGTACTGATAGTCGCACCATCTTACCCCTAGTTGCAGTGTCAATAGTAGTCCTTACCAATTAACTAATGTCTAAACAAATATATCGAGGCACGCATTCTGAAAAAGGTTGAAAATCTAATAACCAATTATTGCTTATTATTGTAACTTAATTTTGACAAATACCAAAAGGTAATACATTGCCTCAAATACAATATTTAATAAGATGCTTGGGAAATGCCTTCTTTCATTTGTTCGTGACGAATAGGCCTAAATACTAATAATGGTACTATATTTTGTGTTATTTTTAGTGAAAATATTTTCATAATTAAAAGAATAGTTAGTTTGAAAGCTGCGCGATTTTTCGTCGAGTGTTAGAAAACAAGCCAATCAGCAGGGCCGGCCTTACGAATTGGGGGGGCCCAGTTTAACGGATGTTTGCGAGGCCCCCTCTTCTAATTTTTTTTTACAATAACAACTATTACTATTAATGATAATTGAGGGGCCCCTAATAGGCGCAGGGTCCAGTTTGGAGCAATCGGTCAAATCGGCCTAAGGCCTATTTCCTAAGACCACTAAAACACAGAACGGCTTTGGGCTTACTTGTTTCGTCCGTCGCAAAATAAAACATTTCTGCCGACAAATTGTACAATATTTAATTCGTTGTTTTTTTTTTGTCGTCCTTGTGTTGTTTTGCATGCCCCCCATATGGTACATGTCTAAATTAAAAACAAGTTTGGATTTCCCCGTTCATGTATTTTTCTATTATTTCTTTAATTATTAATTACACATTGTTTAGTTATTTGATGTGGATTTTTTTTTTTTTTTGTAATTGTTAGTAGTGTCATAAAAATGTACAAGGCGCAAGTTGGTTATTCAATTGCAAGCCATAACCACTTGTACAGTTTTGTCGGCATTTTTATAACGCAGTGGCTTCGAATACGACCGGGTGTGTTTCGTATTTTTTTTTTCCGAGACACGACCAGCAAACTTTGATGACGTCAGTAAACCAGATAGAACTCTTATGATTTAAAGTTATTTTCTTTTCGCGGGAACGAGCAATTTTTTCTAGTTATACATTAAAATTATGCACTTGATTGTGTGTTGCTAGCACAATGGTTAAGCCGTTTGGTCGCGACTCATTTTTATGCTGACTATATCCTGGTTCGATTCCTCCCAGAAACATAACTTTTTTTATTGTGTTTTTTTTTTCAGAATGTATCCTTTTAGTTGTTTTAATGAAAATTAACTAACTAGCTATCTTTGACATTTTTTTTTAATTGAAATAATTTATATTTTAGGATGTTGTAAAAAAAAAGAAACAACAGCTAATTAGGTTTTTTTTAACTATTTCATAACTTAAAAAAAAATATTTGAAAATATGTATCAGAGCTGAACACAGAGGCGTAACAATTTGAAGGGAGGGAGGGGGTCCAAAATCGAAAGTCCCGCCGGGCTCCAGCTTGAGGGAGACCCCAAAATTATTTTTTACATTAAATATTAAGTAAATAATCTCATGTCATGGTATCGAATGTCAAAATGCAAGGCCCCCAAATCCTAGGTTCGGCAATGACTTTACAATAGTTTATCTTCCTGCAGAGGCTTTGCAGGGTATAGCTAGTCCTAAGGCTAAATATTACATAACTTTTCCTTACCATCATTTTTGCGTCACACTTTAAAAAATTCAGAGAAGCCTACATATTTCAAATTTACTAAATAATGATAAGATTAAGAAACGAAAATAGAGGGGATGGGGAAGCATTTATATCCGAGAATCGAACCAAATACTGACGGAGACGAATTAACGAGTGTTAGCTTTCTGGGGTGGGGGGGGGGTACGATAGATACTAATTTAGCGCATAATTTTTTGTTTTATTCGTCCAACTTTATTAGGCTTGGGCAGACCCGAAAAAAAGCACATCTTTACTCTTAGTCTTAGACATATATCCTGACAACTAAAATATATAATTCAAAGCCGTATTTATTTTAAAAAAATATTATAAAAATATCCCCGATTATTAACAGCAAATGACGTCATCAAAGTCTGCAGTGAATAAGAGTTCTCATTCATTCTGTTTACTTAGGTCATCAAAGTTTGTTGGTCGTGTCTCGGAAAAAAAAAGTACGTAACACGCCCGGTCGTATTCGAAGCCACTGCGTTTTTATAATGACTTTTTAAGCAGAAAAGTTGTACACACTTTTTATTAACGCACTTGTTAGAAGACCCACTAGTGACCATTATATTAGGGTATAAGGAACATGACATATATAAATTTTTTTTTTTCAGAATTTTTTTTTTAGGATTAGGGTTAGGGATAGGGTTAGGGATAGGGTTAGGGATAGAGATAGATATCAATTTGCGCGAAAATCCCCGGAAAAAAATTAGCGGGTCGCCCGTACATATGCTAGTAGTCGACCCTCTAGAGGGTCTCGTAACAAGTGCCTTTTATTAATATTACAATTACATTTTAGTTATTTGTATAGCAGAGATTGGGGGTACTTGTTTCGGGGTATTTGATACTCGTTGTCTTATTTGCAGTTCTAAAATTGTGTATACCTGTACATGTTCTTGCACCTTGGCTACTGGAACTCGTATGACCAGTAGCTCCTCCGCCCCATCACTACCTCCGAGCAATATGACGACAGAGCTACATATATATAGATCAGTGCTTTTACAGGTTGATTTTGATGTTATTTGTAATTGCGATCACTTCCTGTTCATCATCATAAGAACAACAAAAACATTTGTTTTATGTTACCGACTGGATTTTGCTTTTAAAATGCTTCTGGCTTTTAAATACTTATCTTCCAGTATCTATCACCACAATAAACTATTAAATAGTATCTCTAATGTACCGCTTGCATAAGGGACACTTTAAAAAAAAAATATTGTAATTAATGTCACTTGTAAAAATGTGAGCTAAAATTTTTCGTAAGAAAGAGTAAAACAAACCTATAATTTGTAAATAAGCAGTATAAAAAGCTCTCTTCTGAAGACTTACTGAAAACATTGAAAACAAATAATACATTTGCCAGATAGATAGATATAGAAATAACATTATATATACATGACATACACAATTTCAGAATAATTAATTTGCTTTGGAACTGTGAACTCAACATTTTGATGACCATGGTTAATGTTAAGAGTGAAGTTGAATATAAATTACCCAAAAAAATGAAAAAAAGAAGGCAGCTGGATGCATTAGTAGACACTGTGAAATTACCTAGAGGCCGAAAAAATGGATCAAGTGCTCAAGAGTTGTTAGATTATAACTCGGATTCTACAGATATTGATGAATATTCATTACCGTCAACGTCAGCAATGCGAAAGAAGTAAAGCTTTATTTAGTAATATTATACATATTATAAAAGCAGTAAATAAATCACATGTTGTTTGGAAAAAAATTATGGTAGTTAACTTGCTACATGAAATAAATATTGATTAGAATTATGTTTTGTTAATTCAATTTCAATATAAAAATATTTTTTTAACGTCCGCGGGCTACTGGCATAATTTAGTCCATATAATAAATCCTTGTTTTAATAATTATAATTATAGTTATTTAAGTTATAAGGAAAAATATCAAAACTTAAATGCCTGATTTATGACTATTTTCACACAGAAAAAAAATAAGATTGTAATGTTTCCAAGAATACTTAGATTACCATCAGTGATGAGTCTTATTTCCATTGAATTACTTAAAAAATCCTAAACAAAAATACTTAATAATTTGATGTTCTTTAAAAAACAACAACTTTCTTAACATTATATATTGCTGAAAATATTTAGGGAAATTTATACAAAAAACTAAATCTCTTTTTGAAATAGTCGGTGTTGTGTATGTCACAGCATGATAGCTCGAATCAGTCTGTTTATAATCTCAATGGCATGTATGACAACATGTTTTGGACTAATTTGGGTACAGTGGCATATACGTCATGAATTGAATACACTCAGAAGTCAAGTGCATGCAGGTAGAAGCAGAGATTCTTTGTGATAAAGCCTTTTAATATTTAATTTAGATAAAAGATGTATTCTAATATAAGTAAATAATCTTTTCAATAGGATTTTATTTTAGCTTTATATTTCTTTTATAATAACCCACGACATCATCTGGCATGGTAGCTTTTTAAGGTTTTTATTAACTGAGATGTTGTATAGTGATGTCAATAAGCTTGTAATTAATTTCTGCATTTTTATAATATCTTGTATTGTTTTGCATTTGGGATTCATTATTATTTATGTATGTTACATCTATCTATATCTAATATTATTTATATTATACTATATATACTATATATATATATAACTTTGTGTATTTTCATTAAATTTGCTTGTTTGAAAAAATGACTTTACTATAATAATTCTGATGTTTGTTTAAATGGACATTATTTTCATTGATTTATTTAATGTTTAAAACATAAAAACAAAAATAATACTTAAAACATAACATTTATTTTCTTCAGTGCAAACTACTGACAAAGTATCACCTGATGCTCTGCTAAAGCTGCAGAATCAAATTGACCAGGTGAACAAAACATTCATGGATATCAAGAGAGGAGTAGACGAATTCAATAAAACAATAAGAGATATCTCAACCAGGGTGAGGAATTTCAGCTGTCAAGATAATATTCTAGAATTGAGCTTAAAACTAAATATTATTATAATATTGTGGTGAATTTCTTATTTTTATCTATTGTTAGCTGAATATTAAATTTATACATTGTTAAATCATAGATGTTTAAAATAATTTGTTTTTATTCTGTTAAAGATCACTACACTTGAAAGCAAGACTTCAGTGCTTGAAAAATCTGTTTCAACGGCCAATGACTATATTAATGCTCCTAAAAATTTTCAAGATCTAGCAAAAGTATGTGCTTGAAGTGTATAAACGATGTACATTTTTTAACAAGATGTATAGTTTATGCTTAAAATTTAAATTAAAAATAATTACTTTCCTTCTCTTTATAGACTGTGGCAGAGTTAGGCAGTGATCTAACTAATTCTAAAAATGATTTTGACACAAGGATAAAAACTTTAGAGGTATTTGAAAATTTTTACTGTTATTTATTTACCAAATGTTATTTTACTGAATAATTGTGTTAAAAAATTACCTTGACCCTGAACTTCAAGATTTGGCCCTGACTTTATGGCCCATCACCTTCACTTAAACTGTAAACAAAAGAAAACATTCCTTCGATCAAGGAAGTTTAGCCTTTAAAAACCATAAAAATATATAGAAAATATGTAGAAATGATTAAAACATCAATCTGCCTTAAAAATTAGTCCATAGTTATAAAACTAATAAAATCTGTTATTGAATTTTACTCTAACAAATATATATTTTTTTATCATAACCAGAATAGCTCTTTTGATAGAGCACTGGAGTCAGATCACAGTGAAATCATGATCGGTTATGCAGTTTATCTTTTTTTAAATGGGTTTTTTATGTAGTATAATTTCATAATTTGAAAAAAAAATTAAAAAAACCTATAAAAGGATTTAATATTAGGCCTTGGACATGTGTGATAAAATATAAGTTTATCAATTTTACCTATGTCATATCAGGATATAATTATTAGATATTTTAACAATGTTTGATTTAATAAAAATGATAATTATGCACATTTTTTTTGTAGGTTCAATTGCAAAATTGATCTTTTTTAAAAAAAAATTTTAATCATTATATTTTTTTAAGGAAAAAAAATCAAATCAAGTTATATAAAGATATTTTGATATTGGGACTTGAACATGTGTGAGATTAAATTTATTAATTTAATTAATGGTATATGAAAAGTTGTGAACATGTGGTGCAGAGCACCCAACTGTCAACCGGAGGAGTCCCGAGTTCAAACTTCAGTAAGAAAAAGAGATTTTTTTCAGGTCCTGGTGAAAGTCCCCATGTCCACGGTTCACTTTCACAGCTTTTTAAGGGTATCTGACTTCCAGTTGGGGGAGTAGAGGCGGCTAGGCATTCTTCTAACCACACTATCCCTTTAAATGTTGAGATTACTGAAACAGATGAACTCTTCATCTGCCCAGATGAGCCCTTTGGGGCTTCAGGGAAACTTTATAACTTTTAATGAAAAGTCAAACCAATTGAATTTTATGGATTCAAAGTGAATAACTGAGTTGACTTCTGGAATGTAGAGAACAAATATGCCTACCACTGTGGCATCATGTACTCATCACATTGGACTTGAACCCAAAATTAACTTTTTTTTTATCCTTGTTTTTAACTACATCTACTTAAGGCAGAAATTTGTTTCTAAAAAAAAAATATATTTTAATATAGAATAATGCTCAGGTTATGTAATTCTTATATGACTTACACATAGACTGTGGTTAAATAACTGATTTTATTAATGTAATACAATATGCATTTAAAATAATTACATATTCAAAATTAGACATAATATGTTCTTTTAAAGTTGAGCTAAGTTTTTTTGTAAATATTCCTTGCAATGATTTTGGGGTACAGCTAATATTTCATAAAAATAAAATTATTTCATCAAAACTTTTATATAAGTTAATAATACAGTTTTTGTGGACTATCTTAAATATACAGTGAAATGTCACTATAATAAGAAATTATTTTGGACTATTTTTTTTTTAATTATATAAACTTATATCATACCTATAATGAGCAAAATGCACAAAAAGCACTAGAAATTTTTTTTGCCACCACTCCCTCCCCTAATTTCAGTTTAATAAAATTTCAAAATAACGAACAAGACCCCTGTCCTCTGTCTATTTCATTACATTCATTGTTTATATTTCCCCTTATTTATGATTTCTTGCATGAAATCTCCACCATCATGGGAAAAAACAAGACCCCTGTCCTCCATCTATTTCATTACATTCATTGTTTATATTTTCCCTTATTTATGATTTCTTGCATGTAATCTCCATCATCATGGGAAAAAACAACAAAAGGTTTTTTTTTACAACACTGAAAGTAAGAAATTCATTATAATGATATATTTATACAGATGTTGTATAATTAAAGGGAAAGGGAAAAATGAAATTTGCACTGATATTTGTACTAACAATATTTTACTGTATTAATTAGAGCATGCAAAAAGCAGTTTTAAATTTTAACATGGTACATTGTTTTAGTTGTCCATGATTACCTTTTTCCTAGTAAAAGTTCTTATGCTTGCAAATCATTTCATTTCTATTGGACTGATATTTATTTTAAGAATTTTCATTGCTTTAATCTTGTCTCTTTTTTTTTATTAATTTAATCTTTATTTTAATTTCTTTTTGATCTCATTATTGTACTTAAAAATATAATTTTTTTTTCAGGCCTCTGTGAAGCAATCGAATCCTGTAAATATGGATAGTGTTAACCAGGTAAAAAAATTTACTTAACGAATTTTTTGTATAATAGGGGTGCATTTTGAACAGTAAGTCAATTTTAGCATTATTCATTGTTATTGCAAATACACCAGCATCATCTATGTTTGGGTGTACATTTGTAATTTTATATGCTGTTTCTGTTTTTGTAGCTTTTAAAACCACAGTTGGCTGATCTTCATCAGTTGGTGGCAGCAGAGTTTGAAAATATGACAAAAGATTTAAATAATCACTCGGTAATCAAATCTTTGAATAATATTTGCTTTGGCAGTTATTTTTATATGCTAGAATAATTCTCTACTCTTTTAAAAAAGGCTTTATTCAAATTAAAGAAATGACAGATAAAGATTTCTTCAATGAGGATTGAAAAAAAAAATCTACAGGAAATTACAGAAAAACAATACATAATTCTTAAATTTGTACAATGCACTTGAAAACAGAAAAATAAACTTTTCATGGGAAAACCTCTCAGCCACTAATTTGTTTTCAAAACAGCATTCATTTATTAAACTTTTCTATCAATGGGAATTTCCTTTTATTACTGTAGAGCTATTTTTAGGATTGCAGGCATACATATTAGGGCTGTACCGGAATCCGATTCCGGTTCCTGTTAAGCCAGATTCCGGCAGTTTTAACAAATCCGGTTCCGATTCCGGTTCCGGTTAAAATGTGCCGGATTTAAGCCGGATTTCTTTGTTGTTTGAAATTTGTAATTTAGCACTATACAATTAAATTAAAACAATAACCTCATTTGATTTTAAAACTACAATAATGTCGATCGCTTTTAGTTCTATATGTAAGTACAAATATGTTAAAAAGGAAGATTTGAATCGTATTTAGTCTAGTACAGGGGTCGGCAACCTGCGGCTCGCGATGTCAAGTTGTAGCTCTTTCGATATCAAATTGCGGCTTGATCAAATACCGTAATATTGAAACAACAAATTTAGTGGCTCTTTAATATTGAGAAAATTGTAAATTATAACTTTAGGCTCTTCCATCTCAAAAGGTTGCCGACCCCTGGTCTAGTAATACGACACCTTATCTTCCGCTACTTTTGATTCCGTGTTTTCTATAAACTATATTTAGCTATCAAAATTTAACTATTTTTTAAAGAGCAGACAACGATCCATTTTTGGGTGTTTACAGTTTTAAAAAAGTTCAATAATGTATTTTTCTGCACATTTTTTAATTTAGTGGATTTTGTCACGATTTGGATAAAATTCCTCGCAAATTTAGATAAATAAATTGAAGATACGTTTTTAATTGAACATTAAAGTGATATTGATTTAGATTTGAAATGCATTTTAATTTGCGTTTTTATGGGAAATAGTCAGATAATGGTTTAAATGAAAGTATGAATGAAAAAAACACGGTTCGGTGACGTCACTATGGAAAACTAAAGAAAATGAACTATCGGGGGCTGCCACAGTATATATATATATATATATATATATAAATTGGAATTCATTTATTAATAAACATGTTTATTATACTTTCTAATATATGTTACCCATTTCTTTGTTTGATTGTAAAAGAAATCAAGTTAAATTAGGTACAGCTTTATTAAATAAATTTTTAAAACGAAGAACCTGTTATTTTATTAAAATCCGGTTCCTGTTCCGATTCCCGCAGGATTCAAATAATAAATCCGATTCCGGTTCCGATCCTGCAGGATCTAAAAATTAGAATCCGGTACAGCCCTAATACATATACACAGGAAGTGGGATTAGGAGTTTTATCTATGTGATGTATATTATTCTTCACTTAATAAGAAATTCAAATATCATAGTGAGAAAAGTTTAACATTAGTATATAATGAAAACTATCATTTTTTTTTTATTTAGTCCAGGCTATCAGCTTTGGAGTCAATTGCTGCTTCATCTGCTCAGTCAATATCCTTGAATGTGAGTTAGACTTCACACTTTTTTGTTGAATTACAAATTCTCTATTCTCTATAAGGTTGAGATTAGGTTGAAATTTTTTCAAAACCACACTATCAGAAGCAGGTGATTACATTTACATGGAAAAAAATAGAAGCTAAGGCATTGCTTATACAGGGTGGTGCACGAAAACCAGCATCCATATTGCCTATTGGATGAACTACATCTTGCTGATCCCATGCACACATGTTTGCACAAAGACTTTTAACAGCTTTCATAATGACAGTGGAGATAGTCCTGCCAACAATAATGCGTTTGTCTTGACAGCTCATTTTTGTGAGCTTTTATGTCTTTGGGCCATTGACCTTTGTCCACCTGTATGTGGCTAGGAGTCTGGCTGGTTTTTCATGCATCACTTTGTATTTATATTTAGATTTATATTCAGAAAATAACTAAGGTTTGGATTTTCTGAAGTGCTATTGAAGTAGAATTATTTAATAGAATCTATTTTAACCAATTTTCATTTATATTAATACAAATTCAAACTTAGTTTTGGTGTATTTTTTATTGATTTACATTTTGTTCTATTTCCTCTGTATCAATATTTACACAGAATGCCACAGCAAGTGTGTCAAACCTTTATGAACAAGTGAGTGCAGCACTTAAAGATATGTCAGAGGTATTTCTAGTTTCTTTTTTACACAGTAATTAATCATAGTGTTTTTTTTAGTTTTTATTACAAGTGTTTTTTATTATTATTATTTTTTATGAAAGATTAAATCCTAATTCATTTCTTTTAAAATTCAAGCTCAATCTTTCTGGCAATGTTACAGACAGGGGAGAATTTTTGGCCTTTAAGCTAGAAACTTTAAGTAACACAGAGGTAAGCTGTTTAGGTTATTATTGTAGTATATTAGTATGGTTCAGTGGTAATTAGATACAATTTTTTAATATAATTTTTTTTTTATAAATGATATTTTTTTACTTTAAGTTTTTAATATTTGCATGAGTCTGTTTTTTTTTTAATACTTTGAGATCTCAGAAACAGAAGTTAATCCACATCTGGAAGTTGTTAAAAAACTCCCAATTGTTTCAGTTCTGACTCAGTTTTTCCTTGTTTAAGTCAAATAAAGTATATTGATCTGTTTCTTGAACGCCTCAATCTTTTTCAAAATACCCGGCAACAGTATTTTTTTAAGCAGGCTAATTACACTTAAGGCAGATATAGAATAATTGAATGTCAAATGCACTTTATTTTGCAATAATTTTAATAAAAAAAACCAATATGTTCTTTTAGTTTGTTTAATATAACTACTGTACCCACCAGAACTGCCACCCTAAATGCACATAAGAATAGGAGCCCCTAATAAACTGTCTGTAAGGACAGTGAAAATAGATAGATAGACATAGATAGATAGACAGTCATACTGTTAGATAGATAGACAGATAGATTGAGTGATAGACTGATAGACAGATAATTAAGCAGACAAACGAATTGCATGGACAGTGAAAATAGGTCAGGACTGATGATTAATAGCAGCAGCGTGTAGAGTTAGGTGTTACGTAATTAGACAGGTGGGAAGACGAAGGCGGGTCGGAAGGGACAGCGTTGGTCAGTTGTAGGGACGCGGGGATATACAGGTCAGGACAGAAAGAGACGGGGGCAGAGTAGGTTTTGTTAAGTTGGAAGAAGATAGTGAATTAAGAAGAAACGAAGGAGTTAGTAAGAATTGTGTGGTTATTTTACAGGAGTTGATAGTTTGTAATGTGTTTGTGAAGCTGTTAATCTATAGTGGTGATTTACCTGTTGTAAACAAATTATAGTAAATAAAGTGATAGTGATTTATGATATTCAATTCATCTGACTTGTCACAATTTATTGGATATAGTTGTGAGATGCATAGTGTGGTGTGAAAGAAAAATAAATAAAAGAAAAAAGTAATAAAAAGCACAAATAGCCATCCCTGACACTGTCTCCCCTATTTTCTCTGATATTGTTCACTTATGGCCTCTGTCCATGCTCACTTACTAGCATGAATAGCCCCTAATAGACTGTCTCCCCTATTTTCTCTGATATTGGTCACTTACAGCCTCTGTCCATGCTCACTTACTAACATGAATAGCCCCTTAGGACAGGGATATCTGTAATGTGTTCAGGTTGTAACTTTAGTGACGGCCCTGATATTTTTAATGCTCTTATTGTTTGTGTACCGCTGCAACCCTTTTACCGAGTCCTCATTAAAAAAATATAATTTAAAAAAATGTATTAAATGTATTAAAAAGTGCCAAATAATTCCTTGGATCATACAAATATTTGTAGAAATTATATGACTAAAAAAATGTTTCCCAAAACACGTTAACATACAGTCAGAGCATTAAGTAGGCTACAATCATATTAAAAGAAAAAATAGCATTTAAAAAGTTGTGAATATCACAAAAATAATTACCTAGAAGCTTAAATTCCTCAACAAATTTATATTCTGGGGGACATTTTTTTTCTTCAAAATTGTAAGTTATTTTGAGTTTCAAAGTTTATAAATGTTTAGATATCACTGTATATCAATGAAGATGGATGGTTATGTAAAGCACTTGACTGTTGACTGAAAATTTTAGAACCAAGAGAAAATTGGCTGAAAGTCCACCCAGCTTTAAATGGTTACCTGAATTATGTTGGGGAAGTAAAGGTGGCTAGGCTTTGTGCTAGTCACACCACCCCTAAATTCCACAATCCCTGTAGCCATGGCTACAGAAACTGATAAATTCTACACTTCGTCTGTCCAAATGGTCCTCAAGGGCTTAGGGAACTTAACTTTTACATTTTTAATGTTTATCAGTTACTGGCATTTTTACTATAGAGGTCATTTTTTAAAGAAGTTTTTTTTTTATTATAAATTGTTTTCTGACAGCATTTGTTTTTTCTATATTTCAGCAAATCAATCAGACTTTGTATACACTGAGTGATGAGTTTGAAACTTTATCAACTCACATAAATACAATCGACTCAGCCATACTTAATATCTCTTCTGCCTTGAGCACATTAAAAAAGCAGGACAATTGAAGCCTTGGCTAAGCAGGATTTTTCAGTCATCTCCCAACATTAAAAGAAAAAAACTTGACTAACACGAGCACATAAAATTTCATTATTTTAAGGGATTTGTAAGATAATAAATTTTTATTATAATAATTTTTGTAAAAGATTTGACACAGTGATATATGCCTACAGCTTTTTTTTGACACAGTTATATATGCCTACAGCTGCATTTTGACAGTGATGTATGCCTACAGCTGTATTTTGAAAATTAAATTGTGACAAAATGACACTAAATGACCATTGTGTTCACCAGAAGTGGTTTCTTTTCAGCTAAATTCTTTCTTTTTCACTCGACATTCCCAGTAAGATTATAGCTTAACATAACCTTTTTTTTTACTAGTCCAGTTACATTTTCTTATATTTTATACATATAGCACACCATTGATTGTTTTTTTTTGGTAACTAATTGAATGTATTAAATAGACATGTATAGAACTGATTACATTATGAACTCTTTTTTTTTTTTAAACTTTTGGACTAAAGAATTACAAACTATTAATAATAGTTTTATTCTGAACTTATTGAGGATTTTTAATTGCTAATTTAGGAAAAAAAGTTCAAAGAAATGTTTGCTTAATTATAGATGTTTGAATTAAAAGCTTAAATCAAAGGCTTACATTATATACACTTGCCATATGTACTGAATATATTGAAATCCATTTGTATATATATGTATTTTCTCATTTCTGGCTATTGCTTTGCATAATAGAAATTTCTAGTAAAGTTAAACTCCAGTTTAATATCAAGAAAAAAAAGATTTACTGAATTTTTCTACTGCAAACAGTTTGTATTCATAGTTTGTATACAAACTTGGTTGTATTGAGAATATGATGATATGGGCACTGTGTTTTCATGTCAATAGTGTTCTGATATAAAAAGCTTTATCATGTACTTTTACATGACATATTGTTTATTAAAAAAAATGATTTTAGATCACTATTTTCATTTTATTTCTCGAATGCAACCTGTTATCATGGTAATGAGTTATTCAGTTTTTTGCATACCAGGATTACACCTAGACTCATTCGTCTGGGAAATTGGAGTTTTAGTGTATTTTTTTTGTTGAGCATGTCCTCAAACAATGCATATCTTCTTAAATTAACATGAAAAGTTAATCTCTCAGCTGATTAAATTTTCATTCTGTGTGAAAGTGGTGAGTGACAAAGTCCAAGATAAATATTAATTAACATTAGTTCCACATTATGATTAGACATGTACAGGAGGTGCCCAATTATGATTAGACATGTACAGGAGGTGCCCAATTATGATTAGACATGTACAGGAGGTGCCCAATTATGATTAGACATGTACAGGAGGTGCCCAATTATGATTAGACATGTACAGGAGGTGCCACATTATGATTAGACATGTACAGGAGAGTGCCACATTAAGATTAGACATGTACAGGAGGTGCCAAATTATGATTAGACATGTACAGGAGGTGCCACATTGTTTCTAGATCTATTTTATTTGGATATAGATTTTATTTATTTATTTTTTTTGTATGTTTGTCTAAAAATATCTTATTTTCCAACCGAGAAAGGCTCACATTTAAATTTAGATACTTCATCTAATAAAAAAGAAAATATAAAAATTCCCATGATCATAAATTATTTTCTGCATGGTTTGTGTCATAACAATAAATTGTACGCTACAGTTTAAAAAATAGCTAGTGTTACCATAAATTTAAACTGCCGTAAGTTTAAAATGGCAGAACTTTCAAATTAGATCTGAAATTGAACTGGCACATATAAATCAGGATTTAGATTCATAGTTCTATATTTGGTTGAGAAATGTAAGACACATGTAGTTACCTGACATATAAATCAGGATTTAGATTCATAGTTATACATTTGATTGAGAAATGTAAGACACATGGAGTTACCTGACATATAAATCAGGATTTAGATTCATAGTTATACATTTGATTGAGAAATGTAAGACACATGGAGTTACCTGACATATAAATCAGGATCTAGATTCATAGTTCTATATTTGATTGAGAAATGTAAGACACATGTAGTTACCTGAATTATTTTAATGACCTTAAAATGTTTTGATCTTGTTAAATATTTTTTTCCCACCTATTTATATTACCATGGTATTGATTATGATAAAAATGTGGATAGAAATATTTGTTTGCATTCTTGTGATTGAATTGGTTGGTAGAGACACTGCAACTCCTTGTAACTGTCAATCGTGTGCTATACTTAACTGCAGTTGAAATGTTTTATCTGGGACATTTTTCTCTCTTTATGTTTTTTTTTTCATGTATATAATGGGCAATGAAAAATATTATTGCTTTATATTTTCAGTGCCAAATTTATTTTTTTTCACCGTGCAAGTCATTTTGAGTAACATAGATAAAAAAAAAATAATTTTAAGGCCACCTGTAGGCCAGAACCAGTGAGAAGATAACAGTTTTAATTTATCTCTTTATTATTGTATTCGTTTTGGCATTGATCTTCATTTGATTTTATTTTTTTTAAAACCCCCCCCATACTTTGAATGTTGTAGTAGGAAACTTGCTGTACCTAGATTTGTTTCTTTTTACCATTTTTTGTCTTCTTAAAAAAAACAAATGGTTTTATGTGTTGTCTAAATTTATTTGTAACAAAAAAAACAACAGCGACATTTAAGTATATACACATTAATGTTTTAAAATTTTTTGACTGCCAGTATTTTATATTTTGGAATATGTAAAAAAAAATCAATCATCTGTCATCAATGATGGTTTTTATAGTGTATTTGAAATGTATAGGTGTTTTTGTATTATACATTTGTCTGAGAATAAATGTTAAACAGAATGAGCTCCCCCAGTTTTGGATAAATTGTAAAAAAAACATCAAGTTTTGAAAAGCAATGATATATAATAAAATTGATTTTTTCATGCGTTGAGAAAGAATTATCAAGAAATTATCCTTAGATAACAGATTTTTAAATTATTATAGTTTACAGAAACATTGACACTCAATGTTAAAGAAGCAGTCTTTTGATTCCGTTCTATGTTCTGTGATTTGTCCTAATAGCAATGAACATTTAATAGGTTTGTTTAAAATCCATATCATTTTATGGAAAAAATTTTAAAATAGTAACAAGCTTTAAAAAACTTTGTCACATTGTTCTGTAAAAATACATGAGATTTTCAATGGGAATTTTGATTAACTTTTAAATATGTAAATACATAATATCACATATCTGCCAAAAATGGCTATTGCCATAATTTTAGTAAAATTAAAAACAAAATAATCTGCTTTCTATAGACCGCTCCTCTCTCTTAATTGAAAAAAAACAACTACAAACTTTACCCTCATACCATTGGTTAAAGTTGAATTTTGTTCTTTAGCCTCCTTTCAATTGATAATTTTGTCCACATGTTGTCACTTCTGAAGACCTGATACACCTACATTTACGTAAATGTAAGTTATACATAAATACACACTATTCACTTTTTTGTATCTGATGTGCAGAGTGAATTTTTTTCGTTTGTACAACTTATTTCACATAAAAATGTTTTTTGCTTTGCTTCTTAAACTTTTTGCTTATATATTATGTGATCTTGTAAAAAAAATGGGGACAGTACTTTAAAAAAATAATGAAATTATAGATTGTGATTAACTGTTTACTTAATTGATAATTTATTAATAGCAAAAAATGTTTACTTCGGCACTTCTCGAGTTATTTTCTATTTTTATTCTATCAAAGGATTGTGTACATAAATGAAAAATTTTTTTTTAATGGAGTTTGTCTGGATCCATTAAGGTTAGCAGATTTTTCTGTAAGCCCAAAGGCTTATACTGTTATAATTTGTAATAGCCTATTGCGATAAAAACATTTCAAGTGTTTTGACTAGCTGTAAATCACTTTTTTATGAAGTGTCTAAGTGTCATTTTTAAGTGTTAACACTTTTAACAACTAAATATATAAATTAACAAGCAATGTTATAAATAAAATTTTACACATCGGTACTGGTTTACATGGAATGAATTTGTGTCAATTTTTTTGCTGAGTACCATAACTAATATTTGATTTTAATTATTTAAGAAAAACAAAACTATTGCAGGATTCCAAGTACCTGGGCAGTAAGGTAAAAAGAGAGGTTATACCTGTGACAATTATCTCTATGATAGGAAACAAGTGTTTAATTACAGTCACTTTTTAAACAAGTGGATGTAATTAATAACCAATATGTTTTAGTTTGTTTAATATAACTACTGTACCCACCAGAACCACCACCCTAAATGCACACAAGAATAGGAGCCCCTAATAAACTGTCTCCCCTATTTTCTCTGATATTGGTCACTTACAGCCTCTGTCCATGCTCACTTACTAACATGAATAGCCCCTTAGGACAGGGATATCTGTAATGTGTTCAGGTTGTAACTTTAGTGACGGCCCTGATATTTTTAATGCTCTTATAGTTTGTGTACCATTGCAAACCCTTTTGCAGAGACCTCATTTTACTATTAGGGCACATCTGTAAACAACATTACTGTAACAGATGGTGTGTATGGTTTAAACCTCTCCCTTGCGATTGCCTTGATATAGGTTATTTTTCAAACATCATTCTTCATATTACTCCCTAATTTTTAGTGCATCAACATTTTGGAAAAATTGTTTGCATCATACAATCACACCTTAATGATAGAAAATAATAGTACAAGGGTGTGAGACGTGTTCAATTAGGTGGCCCTAAAAATTGTTCACCAGGTTACCTCTTATCACCTTAATATGCACCCATTTTAACGACACTGTTGTTTACTAGGGCTCCCTTGCAAGAACCCTGATATTAATATATTAAACTGGCTTATTATTGTTATTGTGTATGTTAGCCCTTATGTTCTGACACAACAACACACATATTGTATCTAAAAGGATTCCTACATAGCAGGGGCCTCTGACATGTGTTTGGGGGTACAACCTTCATTTAAAAATCAGGTAAATGCACTAAAAATGCTATAAAAATAATAGGTTTTTTTAAACCAAGGGAGCTAACTTCAAAAACATGATGCAAATTAAAAAAATGACTTATTTATTTCCCAAACCACATCATTTAATTCGTTAACAGAATTACAAAACTAGGGATAGATGACACAGCAGTAATTGATTTTTTATATTGAAGAAGTACCAATTTGATTCTTTAAAAAGAAAATCTGCATAAAAAACAACACAATATAACAAAAGAAAATATATTTATTAATAAACAGTGGCATAATATCGCTGATAGTCTTCATCTTTAGGTTTTAGAATACACTTATCTGCCATATTTACAATCCAACCTGGTTCAAGGCCATAAAAAATCTGTAATGGATCTTTTTTCCTAATGAGCAGAGCCTTCACTGGATCATTACTTAGATCTGGTAGTTTATAGCCATATTTCTGGGCTAATTTCTCGCGAGCTTCAAGCACCTTTTCAGGATCAGCCAAGTATCCTCTAAAATTAGGGTTTGAATAGAATTCCAATGCATCCTGAAAATATTTTCAAATCAGTTGTAATTATTAGTAGGTGTTTTTAAGTTTTTGAAAAAAGTTAAAACTTACAATCTGTAAATAAACAGCCTAGTTTACTTACTACCTGGGGTGGAAGTTTACACTTTGGTATGGGCAGACCTTTCTGAAAAAAAGCCTTGGGATTACTGAGTGCAGCCACACACTGTGGATCATAGTAACGTGTTGTGATTGTGCCACCGTTTCTTTCAACAGATGCAATTACTAGTTCAGTGACCCACTGAACTTCTAAATTTACCTTGGCATTGAAGTTATCACAACCCTGACAAAATGAGAAAAATGTATTTCAAATGAATTCAATTTTATAAAACTATGTTATCTTTGAAGGTTAGCAGACTTTAATGCAATTTTTCTTTTAGGTTATAAAAGATAACGACCCTCAAAGACATTTAAATAACTGATAAACCCATCCCTCATGTAAAAATTGTAAACACTTTTATAAATAAAACATAAACTACTAGGATATCTAAATATGATATGAACAACCTCCTCAGTGAGATTGAAGCCAAAGTGGTTCTTGGAAACATCCAACTTAAAAAGATTTGTGTTACAGATAGATGTGATATCTATTGGTCTTGTTGTGTCTACTCTATTCAAATCTATAAGCCTCTGTATCTCCAACAGGCTGATAGGAGGATACTGTCTGCGAATTCTGAAACAGTTATTACATAATAAAATACAAGGACTTTTTTTTAAGTTCAGACACAGTAATTTGAAGGAACTCACAAAAATCATTTTAAGAAACTGGTTAAGGAAGGTAGCAATGAATGTTTTCAACTAAACCGTTCAAAGAATGAATACTTTTTTCATAATAAAAGTATTCTTACGCATATTTTCCATAATATTTTTCTGATGGTACAGCATCAATAAGTGGAGTCTGACCTCCTTCATAACCAATAGGATCCCAAGTACCTCGTGAGCCTTGACCTTTGTCACCTCTGCCCTTTTTTTTTTTGCCAGCACCTCTTGGAGTCTGTTTTTTCTATGGACACAAATAAAAAAATTTTTTATTTGATGTTAACCTTTATGCCATTTATAATATTTATCTTTCAGACATGTCTCATGCCACAATACCCTAGACAAAACTTTAATGCAGGGTACTCGAGAGGGAGAAAGAACTGGGCTAGCCATAATGTAGCGACTTTACTCAAAATCAAACGACAGAGAGGGGAATGGTGAGACCTTTCCTTAATGATGAAGGTGAATGTTTCTCTTTATTTGATACAATTTTTTTTTTCAGATACAAACAACTTAATGCATTTTACATTTCAATACAGGATATCCTAAGTAGTGTTAGTTTTTATAAAAACACATCAAAATTCAGAATATTGGTTAGCGTGTTTTATATGTTTTTTCCAATATCTTCCATGTAGTGATCTTGAATAAAATATTAGCTGGAAACTAAAAAAATAGCATTTTGTGTAGTCAACTTTTAACAGCAGAGTAGACTAGTGATTTCAGAGAAATTATGAGCATGTCGAAAACATGTGTCATGCATGAGTTACATTTTATCACACCTCAGAAACCCTTCTCTCCCTCAAGGTGTCAAATAATATGTAAGTGGCTCTTTAATGTTTTTGCATTGACATATAAACTTATAAATGGAACATTTATCTTGTGGGTGGACTGTCATACTCATTAACAATTAGAATATCTAAAACTTAAAGATACATTATCATAAATGGTTATTTCATATGGTTCGCTCAATTCAAGATCTTTGCATTTAACTTAAAAAAAAATAGTTATCTTCTGGGTGGACTGTTTTAGCGATTTATAATAAATTAGTTTTAGTTAATCTTAACGCAGTGTCTCCGGCACCAGCCAAAACCATTATATTAGGGTATAAGGAACATGGCATATATAAATTCTTTTCTTTTCAGAATTTTTTTTTCAGGATTAGGGTGTGTAGCAATATTATCTATGGCTGGCACCCGAAGTAAAAAAAATACGGGTTCGGTCGGACCGAACCGTAGCCACTGCGTAATCTTAACTTCAACTTATGATTATCATTTCATATCTAATGACTTCTTTGTGAACGTTTCTTTAACAGTTATATTCGTCAATAAGGAGCAAGTAGAAAATAATGTATATTTTCAATACTAACATATAGAGTTGTCGGCAGGTCTTTAATATTATTAATCGCAACTCTGGGAAGAGTTTTTAATAGCGTTAATGCACCTTCGGTCACTTTGGAAGCCATGATATTATCTTTGATACTTATTTGTTTTCAATCTAATGAAGAGTTACTATTTAATGCACTGACCTATATGCGTGAAATACAGTGAACCCACTAGAAAACCCTTATAAACAACTCGCGGTTCACTAAAAGTTTTTAAAAACCTCACCATTACGCATTAGGATCTATGTTATACTGGGCGTGAGTATGGGGTGGGGGCGGGTGGTGGAGGAATGGAGGGCGCCCATAAATTTGTCATAATATGATATAATGATGGTGGTGGAGTAAGTTTTTGAAAAAAAATTGCTGTATGCAAGTGTAGAGTATGTAAATATAAATTAAGAAAATTTCAAAAGCGAACAAGTCTGTTTTATGTTAATTTTTTCTTCTATATTTTTGATATAGCGTTTTTGTTGTGCGTGTTTACAATATTTGCACACTGGGCTCTATTTATTTAAAATCGTGCATCAGTGTATTTGGAACATCATTGCTTATCACTTTTGATTAGTAACAATGATGGACATTTTCTTTTCACGTATAGAATGTGCAAAGTTGAAGCCTTTTTCTTCTAGTAGCTGACTCAGACAACTGACTCAGACAACTGACTCAGACAACTGAATCAGACAACTGAATCAGATAACTGAATCAGATAACTGAATCAGACAACTGAATCAGATAACTGAATCAGATAACTGAATCAGACAACTGAATCAGACAACTGACTCAGACAACTGACTCAGACTAATGACTCAGACAACTGACTCAGACAACTGACTCAGAAACTTAGTTGAATTCCCGTCTCACAATCTCTTGCATTTTGTAATTGCTTCGTACCAGGGATTACAGATACAACCATGTTGATTTGTGTCAATAGGAAACAGTTATCTTCATACTTCAGTAGCAAAAGCTTCAAATGTTCTTAAGTCGAATCCACTACAAATTGTCATGCAGAGTTTCTGTTGCGTATAGGAATCATCTCTAGCAATTCTCACCTTAATATATTTTTATTTTGTATTTCTATATAAATATCATTAATACACTCAAGTGACCAGATTTTTCTGATGTCAGCCTGGGACTGAGGGGTCTGGTGGTAGAAGGAGTGAATTTTGATTGAAAGACACCCTGTCCAACAGGAGAATAGTTTCAGTCACTAGTATACATTACACTGGTAAACAGTGAATTCATTGCCAGTGATATTTGAATCATTTTATACAAAGTCAACTATGCTGATTTAGAATATGTAAGTGCTTTTGCTAGATTGGCTCTATTTTTCGAGATAATTAAAATTAATGAAATAATGTATGCACCGTGTTTGAAAATTGTCAAGAATTGCATGAAGTAAAATAGTATACTAACAAATAGTAGTGAAACAGTTAATGGTCATGCAGAAATTTGTTCAAAAATATGTGTAATAGTGTTATAGAGGAAAACATTTTCATTTGAAAAACTAATTATGTCTAATTAATTAATTAATTAATATATTTATTGTCTATGGTAATGTATTAGCAAATCGCTGTTTGCTCGACTTCCTTTTGTGTGTGTCGTTGGGTCAATTGCGCTGGAGGCTCCAACAGTTTTCAGCCATCATATGTATGTCCCATCTTCCTTGATATCTCACCTCCATCACCCTCATATCCTGATGAAACCTCTCACATTGTTCCTCACTGAAGTCCCCAAGGTTACCTGGAAATTTTTCTAAATGACTGTGCAGGTAATGTACCTTGATGCTCATATTTGCTCCAATGTTTCTGAAGTTAGCGAGCATATCTTGCACCAGTTCTTCGTAATTCTCTGCTCTGTTATTACCTAAGAAGTTCCTGACAACTGAAACAAAACTGTTCCATGAAGAAGCTTCAAGGTGATCCATGAAATTAGTAAAATTTCGATCGTTGATGAGTTCTCGAATCTGAGGACCGTCAAAAATCCCAGCTTTCAGCTTCTCCATGCTCAATCCGGGGAATGATCTACAAATATACTTGAAGCAATTGCCAGAATTGTCCAAAGCATTAACAAATTGTTTCATTAAACCTAATTTGATATGAAGCGGTGGGAGAATGATCTTATTTTTGTCAACCTAAGGCTTGTCGATGATATTTTCTTTACCTACAGTCATGGTTTCCCTTGCAGGCCATCCCAATCTTGTCCAATGAGCTTGCCTTGCCCCGCTATCCCAAAGGCACTTGAAGCATGGGCATTTTGTGTATCCTGACTGCTGCCCAAGCAAGAAGTTTACCATTTTTAGATCAACACAAATTGACCACTGATGCACATAATAACGGACTTTCTACAATACTGTTTTGATATTCTCATACTCTTCTTTAAGTGTTGTTGAGTGAGCAATGGGAAGAGATGCATAACGGTTACCATTGTGTAACAGAACAAATAAATTTTAAGCTTCTGATGGAACTGTCTATAAAAAGACGCCAGTCTTCAGAATGGTAGTCTTGTAGTCCCATTTGGAGCAGTAGTCCAGGGATGTCATTATAGTAAACAAGATCTTCCTTTTGCTGGAATATGGAAGAAGAAACTCTTCTCTTTTCCTATAAGATGTTATTTTAACTTCTGGTTTGAGAAAATTTCTTTCATTGAGCCTGGACGCTAAAAGCTCAGATGCTTGCTTAGACAGATTTAGGTCTCGTATTAGGTCAGTGAGTTCTTCTTGGCTGAATGGTTGAGGTGTTGAAGAACTTCCTTCATAATCGCTTTCTCTGTTTTAACCTGCCAAAAACTCCAGATCTTGCCCATCGTCGGAGTCTGATGGTGAAAGCTATAATAATCCAGTAAACACTGGTATAGGAACTTCACTGCTATGTGGAATTGGTCTCCTTGCAGATTAAAGATCAGGATAATCCCACTTAGATTTCTTGTGTCGACTGAAGCCTTTAACATTCACAATACAAAAATAACAATCACCAAAATGGTCTTTCGGATCTCGCCATACCATTGGTACACCGAAACTTAGACTTTTCTTCTCACCATTTGTCCACTGCCGTAGGCTCTCCACACAGTTTTTGCAGACCTTATGGGGAGCCCAAGACTTGTCTTGGTCTCCCAGCTTCACTCCGAAATAAGCCAAATATGCCTGCTGCACAAATACGGTTATATTTTTTCTTTCCTTTTCAATAATGTATTCTCCACAGATGTAACAGAATACATTCGTATTATTTTTGCAACATCTTCGTGATGAACTCATGGTGCCTTTAGAAAGCAGCTATAAAAGAGAAAAAAATACACCAAGTTATAACTTGGAATAGTTAAATTAAACTGTAAGTAATATAATACAATCAATCTTCGAATTAAAACTATACAATTTGACGTAGTGCACAAAATTTACTCACCAATTACAGCGAGATAGAGAGAAACACATATTCTACAAACTTCTCAAGCGACCGCGCACTCGTTAATTGATTCGTGGCGATGTCATAACGCTATGACATTTTCGAAATATATAATCTCGGCGATTCGTAACAAAATAAAATATTTCCAACCGCCGTCATGCTTCAGAAATGGCGCTGTAAAACTTCAGATATAATAATTTCAATGAGACACAATAGACACCAAACTTATTGCATTTGTTTTACACAAAGGGTACAATCATATTTTTAAGGGTGTCCAATATCTCAGAAACTAGAGCCAATTTAGCAAAAGCAGTGGCAGTTTTGAAATCAGCACCCATGAAATGTTATAAATTCATTCAAACATTCTTGGCAATTCGCAAAATTTTTTTTTTGTTGAGCTGTGTTATATACTTAAGTGTATGGGTGGAAGTACTTGGAATAGTTTCAGTCACTAGTATACATTATATACTTAAGTGTATGGGCGGAAGTACTTGGAATGCGATGCATTTTCATAATTCATGAAAGATAAATTATTTTCTAAGAACGATTAAAAGTCTGATATCATTATAAGTTAATTGAATCAGATTGGGATTAGGAAAAAATACGCTGTTAGTCAGAAAATAGGATAGACCGTGACATTTTATTATCCTTCTGGGACATTTCAATATCATTTCATACGCGGGGACAAATGATGCGATTCAGGGACATGTCGCAGGTAAACTGGGACGTCTGGTCACCGCAATTCAACTGACCTTAACCCGTCTCTAGTAAAAGGTGATCTGATGCACACAGAGCCTTCCGTATAGACGTTTGTTTTTCTAGTTATATGGCTATCTGGGAACTTGTAAGGGACATGAGCTAAAACGGTTGCAAACATTTTCCTTAGACTTTAAACAGCATCTTTGCTTAACTACCTCCCTTTTCCATAACGACAACAACAAATTATGCCAGCGCATGGCTTGTAGCAAATGTTAACAGTTGACTAGAGATTTTGTATGATCTTAAAAAAAAATTACAAGCTAATTATTTTCCATTAGATAGCGGGCCGAAGTAAACTGCAAGTCGGCCGGACCTGGCCCGTGGGCCGTAGGCTTACCATGTCTGGTATAAAGTGTACTTTACCCAACTACGTCAGGGACTATCCATCCATTCATCCTACACATTTCTTACCTTCTTCAACGCGTGGTTACTTATTCTTTTCAAGTTATTTTGTTTCATGCATAATTGAAGAGAACAAACCAAAAAGGGAGATAATACAGTTGCACGTCACGCACTGCATATCGAATGCCTTTGACATTAGCAGTAGCTTCCCTTGAGTCAAGTGCGTCGTCACGTGATCCCATCACAACAAGCCGAACACTACCTGGAGACCACGTAAGACATTGAAATTTTGTAATCGTGTTGCATTTATACAATTTTAAGATTGTCGAAACATTTTATAACCAGAACGAATGCAGAATATAATTATGACCCGTTTCAATAGTTTGCTGGAAAGTGTTTAATATTAAACTATACACATATTCTTCGTGAAATGAGTCGAGGTACTCTAAACAACTTCAACAGTGTTCGTAGCAGTCATCAAACATTAAGTCAAAGTCAGATTAGTCGGCCACCGTCGAGACCACCATCTGAGCTGGTAAGTCATTAATAACGTGTTAATGTCTTGTCTATGACATGTCTTGTCTATGACATGTCGTGTCTCCTGGATATGTTGGGGGAATCGGTTGTATGACTGGTATACATTTTATTCTAGCTTAAGAACTGCGATTTAGTCCAGTGATCAGACCTGTACTGTAATATAAATGCATATATTTTGGGTGCTTTGAATAACAATTAGAACTAAAAGGTCTTTAGTTTAGAGGCTTTTATTACGCCATTTAACGATGCCTTACCAGTTATACGTTCTTCTGGCTCTGAAGATAGCAGTCGTGCCCTAATCCCCATAAAGTTTACCCTGCCCCTATACAGCCCCGTAGCCAAGGGGGGGGGGCACTGGGGGCCGTGCCCCCCGCTAGGTGTGGAGTGCCTCCCCCGCTTAAAAAGAAGAAAAAGAGGAAAAAATAAAGAAAAAGTAACTAAAATGAGAAAGTACCCCCTTGCTGGGTATTGGTGCCCCCCCCTACTTACTTTGATCTGGCTACGGGCCTGCCCCTATATCACCCGACACAAAACACTCATCACTCCAAACATCAACATGATTTCTTTTTCATGTTAACTACACAGAACATACAAGTATACACATAACAATTTATACACACGTATCTTACAAGGCTGTTCATTTATCATCTAAATTACTATGCCATCAAAAGCGGCCTTAAGGGTTGACAACCAGGCAACCACCCACGGCCCCGTGCTTTTGATACAATATATGGACCACAGTTACATCTCAATGCCCTTTATTTGACACTTGCCTTAGGCCCCGTGAATTAAACTGTAATACCGCCTCTGTCACAAGTCTTTAACATGAAAAATAGATTTTAACAAAACCATATCAGACATTCACATTGATGTTTTCTTTTTAAAAATATTTGTCTGTTCTATTATTTAATCTATTATGTTTTCATTGTGGACAATCAATACTACACAAACGTGAGTTTCAAAGGGGGCGGAAATTGTACGCTACAGTTGTTATCGTCTGACGTTACATTCCACCCAACAGCACTCGACCATGTCAAGTTCTAATTGATTTTTTTTACGAATCTTCGTTTTGGTGTTTTGTTAATTTTTATGTCATGTAGCTGAAGCAGGCAGGAGTTGTCATTCATAATGTCATGTAGCTGAAGTAGGCAGGAGTTGTCATTCATAATTCGGACTTTGTCTACGAAGGGGGGTTACACTATGTGGTGTTAATGGAATGGCCATATCAATAAATTCTATCGCTGTCCTAGGCTGTGTACAACAAATATAGAGAATGTAAGGAAAAAAAACTGTTTAATTTAGAAAAAATATTAGCTTTCTAGGTTTATTGTATGTATACAATATGACTGAGTATAGTTGGACGGTCATCTATGGATAAAGGCTGCGTGTGTCTGTATTATATTTTCTGTGATTTACAGCTTTTATGAAATGTGCAGGTTTGATCGAGTAAGGGGGTATGTTTGATAAGCATCAATCAGTCTCCTTGTTTACATAATTTAAATTTACGATGGTCATAATATACATTATTTGCCACTATATGTTTTATGTGTGTGTGTGTGTGTGTGTAAAGAATAGAGTAACTAGGATAGATAAAACTAATTTCTTTAAAAAAAAATTGCGAAGAATAATTAGAATGTGTCGACATGAATATTACCTTTTTTTTAAAACACAATGTTTTTTTTTGTTAATTCACTGTATCATAAATAAGAACATAAATTCAAGGTTAAAGAATAAACTTAAAAAAAATATTGCTTGGGTTGAGAAATCTTAAATGATTTTTTTGTTCATTTAGATGGCTCCGGAACCACTTTAAATTGACCATAGCCACTTTAAATTGACCATAACCAGTTTAAAGTGACATAACCACTTTAAATTGACCATAATCAACAAAATAGATGAAAACTTGCACAAAATAATTGGCCACAGTAGTTCGTCTCACACTCACAAAACTTTATCTTCGTCAACAGAATCTTACATGTGAGGTATTTCGGGGGGCCCTGGCATTAGACAGAGACTCCTGAATCTTACATGTGAGATATATTTCGGGGCTCTGGCATTAGACAGAGACTTCCAAAGCTATTTGTGGGCTCAAACTGTTTCATAACACCCACTATACAGGAGGGGGTGTGTGGTTGGCAGAGATGGGGTACTTAATACTTTTTATTTATCAAGTTCCTGTTCTCGAATAGTACTCTAGAACATTTTTTGAGTACTTGGAGTCGTTCTTGCATCTTGGGTATCTTTCACTCATAGTCTTACTTGCAATTTTTAAAACGTTTGTACTTGCACTTGTACTTGCACCTGGGTACTTGTACTTGTATGGTCAGCACTTTGAACATTTCTGACTTTAGGTGGTCACCTGTTTGTCTGACTATAAGAACGGTTCTGCCTACACACAGTAGACATGTTTATGTTCAACTTTTTTTTTTCTCTCGAGGCGGTTGCAATTCAATAGTTAGTCAGTGGGTGGTTGATTTCGGTCAACCTAACGCTACCAGATTTGATTCATTGTCTCATTCAGCCAGGACCAACACAACGCATTAGCCGGCTCGAGGGCCCCGTGCTTTTAGGGGGGGGGTCGTCTCATCCTAATGGAACAGATATAATTATTCTGGGTGGTTGTTAGGGCATAACACATAGTTTGCCATGCTGCTTCTAATTACGGCTCAGTATACAGATTGATAGATTACTGGGGCAGACTTTATGGGGTTAAAGTAGGAGTAGCAAACAGACATAACCCATGCTGTGAATGTTAAACTGAGAGCTTGTACATGTGGATGAAAGAAGATTTGTTACTGATATCTGAATTCACTGGAAACAGTTGTCGTAGTTTAATGTTCACAGCCAAAGAGTTAATGACATGGAAAGTTCCCTCATCATTGTGCGTAAGTTTCGCAAAATAAAAAAAAATCGCAATTAATTTAATGATATTTATTACGTGTATATTTGTTTTCTAATGCATTAAACATAATTCAATATCAACAGCATTGTAAAATGATGTTAATTTTAACCCACTCGGTGCAGCTATTTAGTATTTGCATAAACAAGCTTCGCGTTCAATGGTTCGAATAGACTTTATTGCCCGCCGCTCCCTGTTGCTGTGCATATCCACATTGTCCTACATGAGTGACTAAAATGGCGTCTCCAACCAAAAGAAAGCAAATAATAAACTATAATCGTAATGCGCTATAGACATGACGTAAGGTGCTATTGAGACTGTCATTTGAAGTGCCGCAAACCGGATAAAAAATGTTTTGATACAAGACAAACGTACCGAACAACTACTCGAAGATTCAAGAGTTGAAGGGTTTCAAGAAGTCGATAGGCTTAGCGTACAGAAATAACCTATCTGATATGTTTCAAATACCAACATTTTGCTGGGAGTTTATTGACTAATGGTTTTCGATATAAACAGATAAATATTAAATTTTTTTCAAAGAAAATAAAATGAAATTTCGCATTGATCGAGGACGTTATATTGATTAAAAATTTTTTTTTAAAATTCGAAATCTCTCTCTCTTTCTCTCTCTCTCTCTCTCTCTCTCTCTCTCTCTCTCTCTCTCTCTCTCTCTCTCTCTGTCTGTCTCTCTGTCTCTCTGTCTCTCTGTCTCTGTCTCTCTCTCTCTCTCCCTCCCTCTCTCTCTCACTCTCTCTCTCTCTCTCTCCCCACCTCAAACAATTTTTACTTTGTAAAAGCTTTTACTTTGTTTTATTTTTACTGATAGTAATTTAATTAGCATGCAGTGTGTAGAACATTTTAGTTTATTTACTCTACCCAGAGCCATGCTTAGGTTTTTGAAACCCTAGGCAAAAAATTGGGGCCCCAGGCAAATGTATCGGCAGTCGCTTTTGTAGCTTTAGTGGCACCCGTAGCGGGCTCCAAAAATGCCTCCCCCCATTCCCTGCCAAAGAATTCTTAAGTGGTGAAAATGCCACCCTTTTGCAAAATAAATGCTGCCCGCAGAGTGGGACCATCAGTGGCCCACAGAGTGTACTGAATGGGACCATCAGTGGCCCACAGAGTGTACTGAATGGGACCATCAGTGTCCAGGATGGTAGCATCATTTGTATTTCCACAAGAATGGTTCTGACCTCCAATATCAAGACCTTCTAACTAGATGTTATCTCTAGGCCCTACACAGCCGTATACTTTGACACATGCATTTTTACATTCTATGGCACAGTTTGTCACCCACATTCTAGTGCCACCCTCATTCTAGTGTGACCCTCATTCTAGTGTGACCCTCATTCTAGTGTGACCCTCATTCTAGTGTGACCCTCATTCTAGTGTGACCCTCATTCTAGTGTGACACTCATTCTAGTGCCACCCTCATTCTAGTGCGACCCTCATTCTAGTGCCACCCTCATTCTAGTGTGACCCTCATTCTCTAGTGCGACCCTCATTCTAGTGCCACCCTCATTCTAGTGTGACCCTCATTCTAGTGTGACCCTCAATCTCTAGTGTGACCCTCATTCTTGTGTGACCCTCATTCTAGTGTGACCCTCATTCTAGTGCCACCCTCATTCTAGTGTGACCTTCATTCTAGTGTGACCCTCATTCTAGTGTGACCCTCATTCTAGTGTGACCCTCATTCTCTAGTGTGACCCTCATTCTCTAGTGTGACCCTTATTCTAGTGTGACCCTCATTCTCTAGTGTGACCCTCATTCTCTAGTGTGACCGTTATTCTAGTGTGACCCTCATTCTCTAGTGTGACCTTCATTCTAGTGTGACCCTCATTCTAGTGTGACCCTCATTCTAGTGTGACCCTCATTCTCTAGTGTGACCCTCATTCTCTAGTGTGACCCTTATTCTAGTGTGACCCTCATTCTCTAGTGTGACCCTCATTCTCTAGTGTGACCCTTATTCTAGTGTCACCCCCATTCTAGTGTGACCCTCATTCTCCAGTGTGACCCTCATTCTAGTGCGACCCTCATTCTCTAGTGTGACCCTTATTCTAGTGTCACCCCCATTCTAGTGTGACCCTCATTCTAGTGCCATCCTCATTCTCTAGTGTGACCCTCATTCTAGTGCCACCCTCATTCTCTAGTGTGACCCTCATTCTCTAGTGTGACTAGAGTTCGAAGTCGCGTAACGTTACGCGTAAGTTACCGTAAATTACGCGTAATTTACGGTAACGTAATTTTGGAAAATTACGCGTAAATTACGCGTAAATTACGCGTAAATTACGGTAATTTAAAAAAATGCATATTTGACGGCCATTTTTAATTGTTTCTGACGCAATTTGTTGTGTTAACAGCGGCGATTAATTAATTTCAGTGATTAGGAGTACCATCTACATCCGGCCACAAGCCTAAACCGGAAGTATTCGTTTGGTAAAACAGCGTAAACCGTACAGTATATTGTTTGTTTTAATCGTTTCAGTAAACATAATAAAATAAATATTTTCAATAAGGAAGCCAAAGTCTGGTTAAAAATAAGACAAAATCATAAAAATTTTCTACACAATGCCGCCATGAGCTGTATGGCAAGCGGCCGTAAGCCAAACGGGGAGGTTATAAAACCCAAAAATCAAAAAAAAAAATAATAATAATTTTTAAACATTATCTATATATGTTCCAAATGTCATGAAACGTATAGAAAACATTTTTCCCTGACATGAAATTTTTTTATTGTAATCTGGAAAAACCCAATTTTTTTATAAACATTATCTATAATAATATATGTTCCAAATGTCATGAAACGTATAGAAAACATTTTACTGTGTATAGTGCTTCCGTCGATCGCGTCGGCCGCATTACGCTGCGTATTGCATCCACGTCGTCTGTATTTCGCTGCGGATTGCACCAGCGTTGATCGCGTGTGCCGTCTTTTGCTGAGTTCGGCAACCGCGGCGGCCGTATTTCGCGCCGCATTGCACCCGTCCCGCGTCGACCGAATTAGACGGTATTACTCAGCCAAAGATGGCCGCCGCTGATGCAGTCAGTACACGACGAAATACGTGGATCACGGGGCAAATTAGTATGACCGGTAAATTACAAGTAAAAACATTTGAAAACATTATTAAAAATACACCTGCTAGCAATCAGTGAGCGTGAGCAACAAAAGGAACATACATTTTCAAGTAATTGGGCATTACTGACACGCGTAATTTTGGCGTAAATTACGCGCAAATCTTACGCGTAATTTTCGAACCCTAACCAGCGTCAATCGCGTGTGCCGTCTTTTGCTGAGTTCGGCACCCGCGGCGGCCGTATTTCGAGGCGCATTGCACCCGCCCCGCGTTGACCGTATTAGACGGTATTACTCAGCCAAAGATGGCCGCCGCTGATGCAGTCAGTACACGACGAAATACGTAGCCGATGCGGACGACGGGCAAATTAGTATGACCGGTAAATTACAAGTACAAACCTTTGAAAACATTATTAAAAATACACCTACTAGCAATCAGTGAGCGTGAGCAACAAAAGGAATATAAATGTTCAAGTAATTGGGAATTAATGGTACGCGTAATTTAGGCGTAACTTATGCGTAAATTACGCGTAATTTACGCGTAAATTACGCGCGCTAATCTTACGCGTAATTTTCGAACCCTAAGTGTGACCCTCATTCTAGTGTGACCCTCATTCTAGTGCCACCCTCATTCTAGTGTGACCCTCATTCTCTAGTGTGACCCTCATTCTAGTGCCACCCTCATTCTAGTGTGACTCTCATTCTCTAGTGTGACCCTCATTCTAGTGCCACCCTCATTCTCTAGTGTGACCCTCATTCTCTAGTGTGACCCTCATTCTAGTGCCACTCTCATTCTAGTGCCACCCTCATTCTAGTGTGACCCTCATTCTCTACTGTGTCCCTCATTCTCTAGTGTGACCCTTATTCTAGTGTCACCCCCATTCTAGTGTGACCCTCATTTTAGTGCCACCCTCATTCTAGTATAACCCTCATTCTAGTGTGACCCTCATTCTAGTGCCACCCTCATTCTAGTGCCACCCTCATTCTAGTGTGACCCTCATTCTAGTGTGACCCTCATTCTCTAGTGTGACCCTCATTCTAGTGTGACCCTCATTCTAGTGCCACCCTCATTCTAGTGTGACCCTCATTCTCTAGTGTGACCCTCATTCTAGTGTGACCCTCTTTCTAGTGTGACCCTCATTCTAGTGCCACCCTCATTCTAGTGTGACCCTCATTCTCTAGTGTGACCCTCATTCTAGTGCCACTCTCATTCTAGTGTGACCCTCATTCTCTAGTGTGACCCTCATTCTAGTGCCACTCTCATTCTAGTGTGACCCTCATTCTAGTGTGACCCTCATTCTAGTGCCACCCTCATTCTAGTGTGACCCTCTTTTAGTGTGACCCTCATTCTCTAGTGTGACCCTCATTCTAGTGTGACCCTCATTCTAGTGCCACCCTCATTCTAGTGTGACCCTCATTCTCTAGTGTGACCCTCATCCTAGTGTGACCCTCATTCTAGTATAACCCTCATTCTAGTGTGACCCTCATTCTAGTGCCACCCTCATTCTAGTGCCACCCTCATTCTAGTGTGACCCTCATTCTAGTGTGACCCTCATTCTCTAGTGTGACCCTCATTCTAGTGTGACCCTCATTCTAGTGCCACCCTCATTCTAGTGTGACCCTCATTCTAGTGCCACTCTCATTCTAGTGTGACCCTCATTCTAGTGTGACCCTCATTCTCTAGTGTGACCCTCATTCTCTAGTGTGACCCTCATTCTCTAGTGTGACCCTTATTCTAATGTGACCCTCATTCTCTAGTGTGACCCTCATTCTCTAGTGTGACCCTCATTCTCTAGTGTGACCCTCATTCTAGTGTGACCCTCATTCTAGTGCCACCCTCATTCTAGTGTGACCCTCATTCTCTAGTGTGACCCTCATTCTAGTGTGACCCTCATTCTAGTGTGACCCTCATTCTAGTGCCACCCTCATTCTAGTGTGACCCTCATTCTCTAGTGTGACCCTCATTCTAGTGCCACTCTCATTCTAGTGTGACCCTCATTCTCTAGTGTGACCCTCATTCTAGTGCCACTGTCATTCTAGTGTGACCCTCATTCTCTAGTGTGACCCTCATTCTAGTGCCACTCTCATTCTAGTGTGACCCTCATTCTCGTGTGACCCTCATTCTAGTGTGACCCTCATTCTCTAGTGTGACCCCCATTCTCTAGTGTGACCCTTATTCTAGTGTGACCCTCATTCTCTAGTGTGACCCTCATTCTCTAGTGTGACCCTCATTCTCTAGTGTGACCCTTATTCTAGCGTGACCCTCATTCTCTAGTGTGACCCTCATTCTAGTGTGACCCTCATTTTCTAGTGTGACCCTCATTCTCTAGTGTCACCCCCATTCTAGTGTGACCCTCAGTCTCCAGTGTGACCCTCATTCTCTAGTGTGACCCTCATTCTTGTGTGACCCTTATTCTCTAGTGTGACCCTTATTCTAGTGTCACCCCCATTCTAGTGTGACCCTCATTCTCCAGTGTGAGCCTCATTCTCTAGTGTGACCCTCATTCTTGTGTGACCCTCATTCTCTAGTGTGACCCTCATTCTAGTGTCACCCCCATTCTAGTGTGACCCTCATTCTAGTGTGACCCTCATTCTAGTGCCATCCTCATTCTTTGGTAAATGCAGACCCGGACTGGTGGCACAGTATGTGCTGCCAGTCAGGGGCGAATCGCCCATCCTCTTTCCATTACGCCACCGGCTTCATCTAAAATCTTATTGGAAGTCTCAAATACCTTGGAGGCACTAACGTCACAATAAATCGAGCCCGTATCCCGAACCACACCGATATGGCCAACATCACCCGCCCCCCCCCCCCCCCAACAACCTCACCGAAAAACTTTCCGACTAAAACCTCACATACAAAAGTCATCACCGACAAAAGCTATCACCGATGCAATATCACAGACAAAATCCTCTCCGACAAAAACCTCACATACAAAAGTCATCACGGACAACAATTTATATATTGATTTACGTGATAAAGTTTGTGTATTTGTTTATGTTACTATTTCACCACACCCATGAGTCATGCCGAGAAACATTTAGTACTTGCCAGGCTATTTAAGTACCAAGCCATAGATACACATCGGATCCATTCAATAACTTCTAATCAATAGTATATATGTACACCAATAAAAAAAAACTTGACTCCGTCTATACGCACACACACACACACCTGACACACTCGCTGACAGTTTATATTGGCTGACTACTCGTACGCCTTTACTTGACGTCTTAAAGCGCTGGCTTAGACCACCGGTCTAAGTGTATGCGCACTTTATTTAATGTTTTTTTTTCGATCTTAACAAAATGTTAAAAAGAAAACAAGGAAAATGGGCTACAAACATTTAATGCGTTTGTGTTTAGTAAAACTGTACCGTTAGCTCTTCTGTGTTGAAAGAAATTTCTTCCTTTCACATTTTTTAAAAGCACTTACTGCTTACTACGGTTGGCTGTGGATAGACTGCGTGAAGACATATGAATTAATTAAACAGAAACAATCTCTCTTGGTGACCAGCTTACTACTATGAGAGAGAGCTAGTTAATTATTACTAGCTAGCCATGACAGGTCTGATAAAATCATAAACGAAGGTTACATGGAAAACATATTGAGTGCTGTTGAATTTGTATAGGTCTTTATGTGAACAATGTTTTTATTTTAAGGCAACGCACTTTATGTTGAAAAACAACATTATCTTTCAGCGTCCATTCTATTTTATCCCCTTCTCTAATTAAAAAATAATAATAAAGGGGATACAAAGATGTCGAAAGTTTTGGAAACACTGATCTAACCCGTATATATATATATATATATATATATATATATATATATATATATATATATATATGTGATCTAAACATAGTCAACGCCCTTAACGAGTGTACACTTAAACACTGGCCAGATTTTCACGGTTTAAATGTCTAGCGAAAAAAAAAAAACGAACCAGACATGTATTTAGAAGTGTAAAAGAAAATGAGTTCACTGAGCAAGTGATTGCATGATGTCAATGAAGTAAGCAGATAATGATTGCTTTTGGAATCATAATCTAAGGGGCTGGGGGCCTTGAACTAGTTGTTTTTTTTACCATATCATTCATTTTTTTTTCTCTAGCCAAACATGCATACAGTTGAAGTTGTTCATCAAGTTAAAAAAAAACTGCAAAAAAAAAACCCAAGAAAAAAAACAACAACAAAGAAATCGATCCAGTTTCCCTAAGTCTACAAACCAGGTGCAATGCAGCTTTTCATTGTCATATTCCCCCTTTATATACAATTTGATGTTGTATGCTTGTGTTCGATAATTTAAAACTATGATATCGAACGCTATTTATATCGCGATACAGTGCTTTATAATCTATTTACTCTGTCCGGCGCAGAGCATATGCCTATTTATCTTTCATTTTTGAAAGTGCACTTGATGTTGTTTATATATAGGCCAGGCGTTGTCGAAAATGGGATGAAATAATGGGTGTTGAGTACCGAACGGACCAATGGTGATCGCGCATGAGGTCAACAAGAGCCACATTCCGGGTTTCAATATACATTTTTTTTAAGTCACATAAAATTTCATGAAAAAAAAGTTCGACGAAAAAAAAAACAAAACACCAACAATAACCTTGTTTAAATTTTCAGCGGTTGCCACAACAAACGAAGAACTCGCGGGCAAATGGCTCCTATTTGGCTAACGTCGCACTAAACATAATCATTACGCTGAACAAAGTCAGTGTTTCCCAAACTTATGACGTTTAAGTACCCCTTCCTTTTTTTTCTTAATAATATATATGAATAAAAGCGGTGTGGGTTCTGAATTAAATCGAAAGTAAAGAATACAACAGTATTCCAGTTTAAAATACAATCGTGAAAAAATCGGATCTGCCCGAAACCAAAAATAACCTAACTCTGTACAAAGGTTTTGCAGGGTACAGCCAGTAATACAATAATACGCCTTATAAAAAGCTGCATACCGTTATTACTGTTCTGGTTTCCTCTCATTTCAGTGTTATAACTTTAAATGTGCACGTTTACCCGACGATCAGCCCCGTGCAGCACTACCACCAAAAACTCTTCGTACCACTCATTGGTAAACACTGCTTTCAGATAATCTACACACGCGTATGACTCTCTGTTCGAGATGCTTTACTTTAGATAAAGTCTGGTGAACTTGGTTGATACCTTTATATCTACGGTTGTTGATACCTTTATATCTATGGTTGTTGATACCTTTATATCTATGGCTGATACCTTTATATCTATGGTTGTTGATACCTTTATATCTACGGTTGTTGATACCTTTATATCTATGGTTGTTGATACCTATATATATATGGTTGTTGATACCTTTATATCTACGGTTGTTGATACCTTTATATCTATGGTAGTTGATACCTTTATATCTATGGTTGTTGATACCTTTATATCTATGGTTGTTGATACCTTTATATCTACGGTTGTTGATACCTTTATATCTATGGTTGTTGATACCTTTATATCTATGGTTGTTGATACCTTTATATCTACGGTTGTTGATACCTTTATATCTACGGTTGTTGATACCTTTATATCTATGGTTGTTGATACCTTTATATCTACGGTTGTTGATACCTTTATATCTACGGTTGTTGATACCTTTATATCTATGGTTGTTGATACCTTTATATCTATGGTTGTTGATACCTTTATATCTACGGTTGTTAATACACTGTGTCAACTCGAGAACTCAACATGTTAAAATGACAAGATATAACATAACTAAACAAAAAAAAATGAAATAAGCGATTTCTTAAATTGTAAACTTAGTTCTAAGTAGTTTGGATAAAAAATAACGAGATTTGAAACCGTATAAAAAATATCGAGATTTGAAACCGTATACAAACTATTTATCTAACGATAGTCAACTTTAGGAGTATTTTCTATTAATTGGTAGATTGAAACCAAAATATAATCTAGTGATCTAAATAGTATACACCCCCCCCCCCCCCTTTCCCGTTCATTGATAGCTTGAAATCAAACACAAACTTGACTCATGCACTTACATCCACATTGCCATTAATGCACTTACATCCACATTCCCATTCATGTATTCACTTCCGCATTACCATTCATGTATTCACTTCCGCATTACCATTCATGTATTCACATCTACATCACCGTACTCACTACCATATTACCATTCATGTACCATTGTTTCGAATTTGTCGGTTATATAAACTCTTAATCCGATAAAATAAATAACTTGCCATATTAGGACTTACAAGCCTCAAAGGGTTAAATGGTTGAGCCGGCTGATTTCTTTCTATTTGACCCCATTGGGTTCTCGCCAGTGAAGCGTGATGTCGGGTTTATCTGAAACTTAAAGGCTGAACTCGCAGGGAAACAGAACTATTTCTATTGTTCACAAAGAGCAGGCTTCGCTATAAGTTTCTGTAAAATAATTGAAGCTATAGATAATAGTGTAAATATTTACAAAGGTATATTAGCTCACAAAGCATTTGATTGGTTCGGGACATGACAACGCATAGCTGAGAGTGGCTAACAGTGTTTAGAATACACTTGACTTGGTTATACATTTTACTTGATTATACACTTGACTTGGTTATACATTTTACTTGATTATACACTTGACTTGGTTATACATTTTACTTGATTATACACTTGACTTGGTTATACATTTTACTTGATTATACACTTGACTTGGTTATACATTTTACTTGATTATACACTTGACTTGATTATACATTTTACTTGATTATACACTTGACTTGGTTATACATTTTACTTGATTATACACTTGACTTGGTTATACATTTTACTTGATTATACACTTGACTTGGTTACACATTTTACTTGATTATACACTTGACTTGGTTATACATTTTACTTGATTATACACTTGACTTGGTTATACATTTTACTTGATTATACACTTGACTTGGTTATACATTTTACTTGATTATACACTTGACTTGATTATACATTTTACTTGATTATACACTTGACTTGGTTACACATTTTACTTGATTATACACTTGACTTGGTTATACATTTTACTTGATTATACACTTGACTTGGTTATACATTTTACTTGATTATACACTTGACTTGGTTATACATTTTACTTGATTATACACTTGACTTGATTATACATTTTACTTGATTATACACTTGACTTGGTTATACATTTTACTTGATTATACACTTGACTTGGTTATACATTTTACTTGATTATACACTTGACTTGGTTATACATTTTACTTGATTATACACTTGACTTGGTTATACATTTTACTTGATTATACACTTGACTTGGTTATACATTTTACTTGATTATACACTTGACTTGGTTATACATTTTACTTGATTATACACTTGACTTGATTATACATTTTACTTGATTATACACTTGACTTGATTATACATTTTACTTGATTATACACTTGACTTGGTTATACATTTTACTTGATTATACACTTGACTTGATTATACATTTTACTTGATTATACACTTGACTTGATTATGTTTAGAGGATATTGTATTTGACTATTTCCCGAGTGGACTGAAAAGGACTAACTCTTTAACCCACAGAATCGTATATATTCCTACAATATAGCAACACTTTTTAGAACAAATTTGTAATTCTTGAACAATTATGTGTATGCATATACCAGTTTACAAGTTTTTTTTTGGAAATAACTAGAAATATTTTCACGAAGAACTCGAATGTCAATTTGATAAAAGCATTTTTTTAAAAATTAGCATGGAAGGAATGTTCTAATGGAAGGAATATTCTAATGGAATGAATGTTCTCATGGCAGGAATTTTCTAATGGAAGGAATATTCTAATGGAAGGAATGTTCTAATGGAAGGAATGTTCTAATGGAAGGTATGTTCTAATGGAAGGAATGTTCTAATGGAAGGAATGTTCTAATGGAAGAAATGTTCTAATGGAAGGAATGTTCTAATGGAAGGAATGTTCTAATGGAAGAAAACATCAGTTGGCATCAGCGGCGTAAGTAAGGGTGGAGAGGTCCGCCTTGGGCGGCACTTTATCTAGGGGAGGGGCAGCATTGATGGTGTTTAATGCCGTAATGTTTCAGAATACGAACTTAAACTGTATAAATTGGTTAGGATTCCAAATCGTTCAGGTTTATTATACTTCCCCTCCCTCCGTTATAAATGATTTAAAATTAAAGAAAAGCCACAGTATGGACATTTGACGAGTTTAGTGGTACATGCCCAAAGTTATTGGTAGGCTGAGTAAATATAAGTAAATAAACACAAACACATGTCAACCCTTGGTTTTGAAAAAAAAGGTGCGGAAATAAAACCGGCCACTTGGACTAGTCAGGGAAATGTTTTAAATGGAATGATCGCAAAAAGAAAAGATTAACGCCTGACGTTCGAATTTCAAAGGATGTTCGTATTCTAAGGAATTTTTTTTTTAGAAATTTAGCTCGGTTTACAAGCTGTTCGACTTTAAAGGTGTTTAGATTTTGAAAAGGGTGGGGATTGTGGGCGGCATTATTTAGAGCAGCCCCGGCTGCACAAAGCTGTCCACGCCACTGAGTGTAATTATTAGACTCATTGTGAGATAATAATTCGATGCATAACGTTTTTTTTAACGATTGCACTATTTTTAGAAAATAAAATACAAAAAATTTAATAGCAATTGATTAGTGAGGCAGAAGTCTAAGTTAACGGTCGAAATGTATTGCTTGTAATAATACAGACGTACACAGCAGAGAAATAAACACAACAGACTAATAATAAGTAATTCTACATTGGGACTTGGGATTTCGCTACTTCAACGTTGGCTTTTGCAATGACAGAGAAGGTTACTGACAATGTGTTGACCTAACCAAATAAATCAACGGTCTGATCAGACGTAAATATGATAAAAAATATCATTCTGATAGCTTCGGCTCTTGTGTGTTGACATGCTCCCTTTCGGCAATATTAAACACAAACACCCCCCCCCCCCCCCAAATCTTCCTCTTATGAAGGCAATAATGAAATACGTTATCTACCCTATTTGCTAATGTTACCCTCCTTATCTTCTGCTAGCGAATGCGGCGGTTCTTTATTTCAATGAAATTTGACCGGTGGTTCTTTAAGTGTCATCTGAGAGGCTAGAACAGTGGTGGCGAACCTATGACACGCGTGCCACAGTCGGCACGCAGAGTCTCATCATTCGGCACGCGACTAAAATGCTAAAATATTACTTCCTTTAATTTTAATTGGAGTGTTGGCATTTTGCTATAAAAATAAATGCTTTTTTTTGGTTAGATTTTGGGCACTCGGCCCCAAAAAGGTTCGCCACCACTGGGCTAGAACATCAAACTAACATTTCACTGGCTAGAACATCAAATTAACATTTAACTGGGCTAGAACATCAAATTAACATTTCACTGGACTAGAACATCAAACTAACATTTCACTGGGCTAGAACATCAACTTAACATTTCACTGGACTAGAACATCAAATAACCATTTCACTGGACTAGAACATCAAATTAACATTTCACTGGGCTAGAACATCAAATTAACATTTCACTGGACTAGAACATCAAATTAACATTTCACTGGACTAGAACATCAAATTAACATTTCACATACAAAAATTTCAAAGCATTAAGATAGAAATGAAACTAAACAATTATTATTTCTACTTTAAACACTAGTTGGCTGTTTGCTATTTTTAAATATATCGTGAAAATAATAATATTAGTTTTCAGAATATTTACGTGACCTAATGATCCTGTTTTGTGATAAGAAATGTACCCCTCCAACCCCACTCAGACTATCGGGTGAGAACCACTTGACCAAAGAAACAGTTATGAAATCGTTGGCTACTGTTTGATAGAGAAAACAAAAGTGAGAGGACTTTACCCCTCCCTGTTCTTATTTGTAGATAAAGTCTGTCTTTGAAGTCTTTTATGCTACCTATGATGTTTACGTATCTGTCTTACCTATGTTGTTTAAGTATCTTGTGTTACCTATGTTGTTTAAGTATCTTGTGCTACCTATGTTGTTTAAGTATCTTGTGTTACCTATGTTGTTTAAGTATATTGTGTTACCTATGTTGTTTAAGTATATTGTGTTACCTATGTTGTTTAAGTATCTTGTGTTACCTATGTTGTTTTAGTATCTTGTGTTACCTATGTTGTTTAAGTACCTTGTGCTACCTATGTTGTTTAAGTATCTTGTGCTACCTATGTTGCTTTTACTTAGTCTGTTGTGTTTATTTCTCTGTTGCGCAAGTCTGTATTATTACAAGCAATACATTTCGACTGTTAACCTAGACTTCTGCCTCACTAATCAAATGCTATTACATTTTTTTCTTTTCTTTTCTAAAAAAATAATATTTTAGAAACGAAAGACACTTTTAAAAGATATGCTTTATTTAGAAATAATTTTTGTTTCGTAATAAAAAAAGCTGAAGTTTGTAAACTATCTAAAAATTTGTCAATGTACCGTCAGACGAATCGGACACATTCACTGAGCTCTAAACTAATACAGAGCTCAGTGGATACATTACATAAACTGTGGAATCCAGGTGCCGCCACACATGAGTTCAATACGAGGCGCACTATGTTTTTTTTTATACAGTATCGATACTGAATCGCGCCTGATACACTTTCGAAAGATTTTTTAGCTGACAAAACTTAGTTATATAATTTAAAAAAAAAACAACTTAAAAAAAATGCGCTCTTTTTAAAATGTACCAAGTCTTAATGTGATACAAATGTTGATAGACATTCGGACGACTAAAGTATTTAAGCGTGGGAGCGAATCTAGAATAATAGTGCATCCCTTTACTTAACAATTTATCATCAATAACATTTAAAGGAATATTACTTTTAGTTTACATTTCTGTTTTTCAATGAACTGACTTTGTATCAAAGTAAAGATTTGGTACAATGGAATAAAACCGATGTTGATATTATGTAATTATTATCATTATTATTTTTATCTTATACATTTTAGTGTTGAAAAATGAACCCAAACCTTTTCTCTTTCTGCAATAGTCAGCTAACCATACATATATATGTTAGTAATGTATAGAACAAGGCTGGGCAGCGTGGCCCTAAAGTCCGCATGCGGCCCTTTAAAAAAAATCATGAGACCTTGCCTTTATGAGAGCGGCAAGAAACAGTATGACTTATTTGCACCAAGAATTATATCTAGTGGCCCCCTTATTGTTTTGAAGCATCCCACCCTTTGCACACATTAACTAATAATAAATATATTTTATGTATATGTTTTGATGGTTGTCTAAATGTGAAGTCATTACAAGAATCTTTGATCTGATAAAACATATCTATACATTTAAATATCAAAAGATGATGAATGGCATCGGTTATGTTCGGAGAGGAATCTGTTTTAACATTTGAATGACTTGATTGTATGCTGAATGACATCGGAGAGGAATCTGTTTTAACACTTGAATGACTTGATTGTATGCTGAATGACATCGGAGAGGAATCTGTTTTAACATTTGAATGACTTGATTGTATGCTGAATGACATCGGAGAGGAATCTGTTTTAACACTTGAATGACCTGATCAAACTGCTTATGGCGAAATCCTGTGTGGGAAAAAAAAATCTTAATGACCACTTTCTTCTTTTGCTGGTTTAACTGCCAAACATTCGAATGCAGTAATTTGCTATAATGATTGGTGATTTCTACAGTAATTTGCTATAATGATTGGTGATTTCTACAGTAATTTCTACAGTAATTTGCTATAATGATTGGTAATTTCTACAGTAATTTCTACATTAATTTGCTATAATGATTGGTAATTTCTACAGTAATTTCTACATTAATTTGCTTTAATGATTGGTAATTTCTACAGTAATTTGCTATAATGATTGGTAAGTTCTACAGTAATTTCTACAGTAATTTGCTATAATGATTGGTAATTTCTACAGTCATTTGCTATAATGATTGGTAATTTCTACAGTAATTTGCTATAATGATTGGTAATTTCTACAGTCATTTGCTATAATGATTGGTAATTTCTACACTTATCTCAATGCCAGCACAAGGATTACGTGCCCGATTATTTACCAGAGATTGTACCCGATTATTTACCAGAGATTGTACCCGATTATTTACCAGAGACTGTACCCGAGTATTTACCAGAGACTGTACCCGAGACTGAGCCCGATACTGTACCCGATACTGTATCAGATACGTTTCTACAGAATCTTCTGGAGTTCAGTAAAGATATAATCTATATCACCATATGTTGATGAAGCAACTAGTCGATTCAGTTACATACTGGAGGAAAGGTATTCAATATGAACATCTGAAAACCATACTTTTCTAAAACGGACTTACTTTGACATCAATAAAGAAATCTAACTAAACATCAATAAGGAAAGCTAACTTAACATCACCAAGGAAAGCTAACAACACATCAATAAGAAAAGCTAACTAAACATCACTAAGTAAAACTAACTAAACGTCAATAAGGAAAGCTAACTAAACATCACTAAGTAAAGCTAACTAAACGTCAATAAGGAAAGCTAACTAATCATCAGTAAGATAAGCTAACTAAACATCACTAAGGAAAGCTAACTAAAGGAACTAAAATAAAAACAAACAGTTTCACTTGACTCTCCAAAGAGCTGCCATCAGATTCAGATCTATTATCATCATTCAGCCACCATTGATATAATGAATGCGTTGCTGAGTGACTACATTTTAAAACTCTCAGTAATAAGGAAAAAAGTTCCAAGAAAGTGAAAATTCTATTAACATACTTTATGAATAATCGAATGACCATTTTTCTCAAGATGGTTTGATATAATATAGTATATTATATATGCATATAGTGTAAATAACATTTTAAAAACTGAATCTGAGAAAAAAATTCAGTGGAATAGATGTATGCTCAAGTAACCATGACGTATGTAAACAAATAAAAGAAATTCAAACATCTCCATCAATATTTGAAAAAAAAACGAAGAATCGAAAAAAAAAAAAATAAGGCAAAGAAAATATTTTATCTGCAGTCTGTCAATTAAATAAAACATGGTAGTGTCCTTGTTGCTAGGCAACGGAACAACCGAGCTCTCTTTGAAATACAATGACGTATTAAATAATACATGACCAATATCAAGAACTAAACAGAGCGAGGGAAAGGTGGTAAACGCGCGGCGTGTCAAAGTACTTAATTTTTTATTCACTAAACATCTAATAAAAAGAAAAATGAATGACTAAATTGTGCTTGAGATTGCCAGGTTTCACTGCACAGCGAGCCAAGTTATTGGAATTTTCATATTAAGAATTTGGAGAAAATTAACTGCGCCATTTTTAATATTGATTATTTTATAATACTTTTTTCATGTTTTAGGCTTAAAAGAAATACCTGTCATTGAGGTTTGGTGACATGTTTTTTTTTTTAAATATACGTTTAAATAAGTTGATTACATGTACATTATAAAAAGCTCTTTTTTTTTTACCCCACTTCCCTCCGTTTCTTTATAAAGAACGGCAAACACTCTGGACCATTTTCAGCTCAACATATTTATTGCGAATACGTTTTCTTTCATAGTGTTGGCCTGTGTAATTCGAAACTAAAGAATCTTAGGTCTACAAGATAAAAGTTTAAAGAGCTTTTCATTATCGTCGTAACCTGGCTATAAGCCCGCCAGCATATTCAGTGGCATAAAATATATGATTTTTATATATTAACATGTGATAAGTCAAGATTTAATTTGCCTCGGATGAACTTAATTTTGAACCGTCATGTTTTTTCTGAAGGGAAGTGTTTTATTTGATGTATTCTTATACATATATTTTGACATCTTGAATGTGTCGTAGGATACATCAAACTATACAGTCATCATTAGATACTGTACTTTGTTTCGTACCGAAAGGGAGTGAGTTTTTGAATATTTTAAATGTTGTAACCTGTTTGAGAGTCACCATGTTAATAGGCTGTTTAAAAGCTTTTAATTTGTTTCACTTTCTATGGTCGTGTTTGTTGTGTGTCAGTTAAATTTCTATCTCAACTTCGAACCTGTTCTAATTTAGTGAGAGAGTTCAAATTTGGCATTTGTGTAGATTCTGTATGACAATACACTATTTTAATAATTTATTGTCCATAAATTAACATATTGTAGAATTTACAAAGTTAATATTACTTTTTAGTAGGGAGCGACCGATAATCGGATCGGTATCGGTATCGGACCGATATTGGCACTATCAGTTAATATCGGATCGGCCGATTTTTGTAGGGAGCGACCGATAATCGAACCGATATTGGCACTATGGGTTAACTTATTTTGGCTGCCGATACATTGTTTTTTTTTTTGTTTTTTTTTCACGAATCTAGTAACCCTAAACTGGTTTTGGTTTACAGAGTTAAAGTTTACTTACAGACTTCCAGTTAACTGTTCACCTGAGTAAAGTGATTTACTGATTTAATTTTTCAAACTTTTTAAAAAATCTGCTACAAGTAAATTCAGTAAAAATTACAAAGATTAACGAAGAAAATTATTTTAATTTCATGAAAACTTTCACAAGTTAGTGAAGTTACAATTAACAATTAATACGTTTTTTACTTTTTTAATTTGACATTAATTATTTACAACTTTATCTTAGTTTTCTGTTTGTGTACAAGTAAAAAGTAAAAACAACAGATTCTTTGTTATAAGTTTATAATGCAGATTTCTGAGATTATGCAGGCCTGGTTTGTGTTTCTGACTTCGGTCTTCCGGTCTGTCTTTTCAAATCTTTTGTTCTTCTAATCTTCTTCATCTGCAAGACACCCTTTCATTAATAGCAAAATATCGGTATCGGCAAAAATGCTGGGGGAAAATATCATTATCGATCGGACTATCGGTAAAAAGACATATGTTCGCTCCCTACTTTTTAGTAATGATTACAATGGGGAGATACAGAACAATTACATAGACCATTCACTAAATATAAAAAAAACATATATACCGAAGTCTTTAAAAACTTAAAAGTATAATATGAAAAAATTCAACTTCTTAGAAATAGACTTTTATTATAGTGAAATGAAAGATAAAAGTGTTATTTAAATATATAAGTAAAAATATATTTCCTTAGGTTTAGATTATGCAAATATAGAAATTATATTGACTAAATAAAAGTTTGAGCGCCAGAATCTCTTATATCAAGGAATTGACAACATTTGAGTTTTAATCTTCAGACTCTATTTATTGCTAAATAAAACAATGTATACTGTAAGCAATCTATCATTATACCACATTCACGCACGCCGAGAGGGGGGTCAGGGGGGTCATTGCCAGGGGGCCCGCATCTGTAAGGGGGACCCGGCCTCCCCGACCATGTCAATTTTTTCACGACTCATTGTTTATTACGGGGCCCGCAATGATGTCCTGCACTGGGGCGGCCTCTCTTGGCTCTCGGCGCCCGTGACCACATTAATATATAAACTGCAAGATAAATAAATGAAATAAATGAATCAATATTTGCGCTGAAGTTTATTTTTAGTCAATGTAATTTTAATAAAATTCTAATTTAAAAAAAAAGTTTATATACATATTTATTTATATGGTACATGTAAACAAGGAGCAGGCTACGATGGTAGACAGGTTATTTTACTTGATGTGTGTTGTGATCAATTTCAGATTGTCAGAATCAGTGACGATGTATTCGTGGATGGATTAGGTGCGTGATAAGGGTGTCTTAGTTGACCCGAACTATAAAAACGAAACCCCGGAAATAAATCTACGTCAAACATCTTTGAACGGTGAACTTGTTCTACCGTGGTCGACCGACGCTTGATGGCAACGTCTTTAGTTAGCACTGTTTGTACTCCTCATAGAATCTAAGTACACGTACGTGTATTGTGATTGTCTTGACGAATTTTGACCTCCAGACTATGCCTCCATTACTTAGGCCTGTCACTATATTGGATCCCTGACAATCTTCATCTAATATAGGGCCCATCCACCCACCCTGATAATCTTCATCTCATATAGGGCCCATCCACCCACCCGGACAATCTTCATCTCATATAGGGCCCATCCACCCACCCGGACAATCTTCATCTCATATAGGGCCCATCCACCCACCCTGATAATCTTCATCTCATATAGGGCCCATCCACCCACCCTGATAATCTTCATCTCATATAGGGCCCATCCACCCACCCTGATAATCTTCATCTCATATAGGGCCCATCCACCCACCCTGATAATCTTCATCTCATATAGGGCCCATCCATCCACCCTGATAATCTTCATCTCATATAGGGCCCATCCACCCACCCTGATAATCTTCATCTCATATAGGGCCCATCCACCCACCCTGATAATCTTCATCTCATATAGGGCCCATCCACCCACCCTGATAATCTTCATCTCATATAGGGCCCATCCACCCACCCTGATAATCTTCATCTAATATAGGGCCCATCCACCCACCCTGATAATCTTCATCTAATATAGGGCCCATCCACCCACCCTGATAATCTTCATCTAATATAGGGCCCATCCACCCACCCTGATAATCTTCATCTAATATAGGGCCCATCCACCCACCCTGATAATCTTCATCTAATATAGGGCCCATCCACCCACCCTGATAATCTTCATCTCATATAGGGCCCATCCACCCACCCTGATAATCTTCATCTCATATAGGGCCCATCCACCCACCCTGATAATCTTCATCTCATATAGGGCCCATCCACCCACCCTGATAATCTTCATCTCATATAGGGCCCATCCACCCACCCTGATAATCTTCATCTCATATAGGGCCCATCCACCCACCCTGATAATCTTCATCTCATATAGGGCCCATCCACCCACCCTGATAATCTTCATCTCATATAGGGCCCATCCACCCACCCTGATAATCTTCATCTCATATAGGGCCCATCCACCCACCCTGATAATCTTCATCTCATATAGGGCCCATCCACCCACCCTGATAATCTTCATCTAATATAGGGCCCATCCACCCACCCTGATAATCTTCATCTAATATAGGGCCCATCCACCCCCCGGACAATCCATCTCATATAGGGCCCATCCACCCCCCCCGGACAATCTTCATCTAATATAGGGGCCATCCACCCACCTGATAATCTTCATCTCATATAGGGCCCCTTTGATCCCACCCATCCACCCTGTTCCAACGTATAACATAGCATATGACTGCAACCAACGGGGCCCCTAGGGGCATGGGCCCACGACACGTGTTCTTGTTGCAACCACCTTGTGGCGGTCCTGCTCTACAACCGTGCTTTGTAAACGTGCACCCTTCCCCACGCCCGCGCAGACCCGAGATTCCTTCGTCACACGCAGTAACGACAGTGTAGAGATACACATTCAGACAATATCCTTGTCGAGATTACTGGATTAGTCCCACTAAGCCAACCGGCTGACTTACAATGTTTAATTTATCAGATAAAGTTAACTAAGACCCCCAGATTGTCCCAGCGTGAACCCTTCCTTTCAAACTTTCCACGGTGTCCATGATGATTAACTTTTGTTGTTGCCACAACAGAGACGTGTGTCTATGTCTGTGTGTCTGTGTGTCTGTGTCACATTCACTGCGATGTTTATATTTATGGAGAAGTGAATGTGAAGATGAAAGACAACGATCGGTAATTTTTTCATGCGATTGATGCATTTCTACCCGGGGATAATATCTTTACCTGTTTGTCTGAATGATGTGCCGGTACATTTACCTGTTTGTCTGAATGATGTGCCGGTACATTTACCTGTTTGTCTGAATGATGTGCCGACACATTTACCTGTTTGTCTGAATGATGTGCCGACACATTTACCTGTTTGTCTGAATGATGTGCCGACACATTTACCTGTTTTCTCTGAATGATGTGCCGGTACATTTACTTGTTTCTGAATGATGTGCCGGTACATTTACCTGTTTGTCTGAATGATGTGCCGGTACATTTACCTGTTTGTCTGAATGATGTGCCGGTACATTTACCTGTTTGTCTGAATGATGTGCCGGTACATTTACCTGTTTGTCTGAATGATGTGCCGGTACATTTACCTGTTTGTCTGAATGATGTGCCGGTACATTTACCTGTTTGTCTTAATGATGTGCCGGTACATTTACCTGTTTGTCTGAATGATGTGCCGGTACATTTACCTGTTTGTCTGAATGATGTGCCGGTACATTTACCTGTTTGTCTGAATGATGTGCCGGTATATTTACCTGTTTGTCTGAACGATGTGCCGGTACATTTACCTGTTTGTCTTAATGATGTGCCGGTACATTTACCTGTTTGTCTGAATGATGTGCCGGTACATTTACCTGTTTTCTCTGAATGATGTGCCGGTACATTTACCTGTTTGTCTGAACGATGTGCCGACACATTTACCTGTTTGACTGACTGATGTGCCGGTACATTGACCTGTTTTGTCTGACTGATGTGCCGGTACATTTACCTGTTTTCTCTGAATGATGTGCCGGTACATTTACCTGTTTGTTTGAACGATGTGCCGACACATTTACCTGTTTGACTGACTGATGTGCCGGTACATTGACCTGTTTTGTCTGACTGATGTGCCGGTACATTTACCTGTTTGTCTTAATGATGTGCAGGGAAATTTACCTGTTTGTCTGAATGATGTGCCGGTACATTTACCTGTTTGTCTGAATGATGTGCCGACACATTTACCTGTTTGTCTGAGTGATGTGTCGGTACATTTACCTGTTTGTTTGATAGATGTGTCGGTACATTTACCTGTTTTGTCTGAATGATGTGCCGGTACATTTACCTGTTTGTCTTAATGATGTGCCGGTACATTTACCTGTTTCTGAATGATGTGCCGGTACATTTACCTGTTTGTCTGAATGATGTGCCGGTACATTTACCTGTTTTGTCTGAATGATGTGTCGGTACATTTACCTGTTTTGTCTGAATGATGTGCCGGTACATTTACCTGTTTTCTCTGAACGATGTGCCGGTACATTTACCTGTTTTCTCTGAACGATGTGCCGGTACATTTACCTGTTTTCTCTGAACGATGTGCCGGTACATTTACCTGTTTTCTCTGAACGATGTTCCGGTACATTTACCTGTTTTCTCTGAACGATGTGCCGGTACATTTACCTGTTTGTCTGAATGATGTGCCGGTACATTTACACGTGCTAAGGATATCACATGAAAACAACAATAAACAAACAAACAACAATAATAATAATAAATAAAAAAAAATTATTGTAAGAGTGAAATTGAATACTTGGGGGTATCAGTAACACGAGAACCGCATTATTTGATCGACTCCTGGTTTCATGCTCTTAGCACAGATCATTTCAGAAGATAGGTGGAGGTATTATTTTATAGTATGGATCCTTTGAGAATTTTTTTGGTATCAATACAGAAATGCAAATTTCTATTGAAGTTTATTTTCTTACAGTGAAATAAAAAAAAATATAACGATGTAAAGGGGTGTGCCTGTCTGGCTAGTAGGTGTGTGTGTGTGTGTATTTGTGTGTGTGTATGTGTGTGTATTTGTGTGTGTGTGTGTAAGGGGGAGGCTTCCTCCTTCAGTCGTGACACACGCAAACATACACATTATAATTAGTCGACACGCATATTAGTTCACAGCTGAAAACTTTATCAAAGTTGTTGTCATCGTCTCCTAGGTAACCAAACGTAAAGTTTAAATATATTTTTTTCCCCATTTTGTAGGCATAGAAAAAAAAATATTTCTCGCCCACTAAACAAACATCTTTCAGGAAGTTTGGCCAACTTCCATTTTGTATGTTTTGTTTGGTGTGCTGTGAGCAGTATGCCAATATAGTTCTTCAGATATCGATCACCTACAAATGCAATCAATCAATGTCTTGTCATCAGTATCCAGGTATCGATACATTCAACAATGTCCCTTTTGTCCGTCCATTCCTTGAGCACAAATGGCCTCTTTGTTTAATTTATGCGAAAGTTTTGTGCGCATCAAAGTGGCCGGAAATTGAACTATCTATTTCAATCTTGTTTAAAATCAAATCACCGTACCCGTGACATGCTGACATCACCTTCCGTGGGGTAAAATAGAGGTGTTAAAGAAAAAAAAATACGATAAAATGTTTTATGATATAGTGCAATCTGTGGTTTTATCTTAATAGTTCATGCGCGACTGTGATCATGCTTGATTGATTCTGACAAAAAAAAAACAACAACTGGAAAATTAAAAAACAACAATTGGAAAATTAAAAAAAAAACAAAGCATCGTTTATTTCCCACGGATAGAGTGAAGTAATCAAGCCGACACTAACACAGTTCATTACACCGGGATAGTCCACGTGATTTAATTTGGAGCTTTAAAACCTTATATCCGGCAGTAACGGACATGGATTCATCAAGGAGTAGAGGAAATCTAAGTTTGGTCAAATTTAATGGGCACACGGACAAAGAAAAACTAGCCAGATCTGACTCCAACCTTGCTAAGGTAAGTGATTGATGTAACTCATACATAATGAATGTAGTTTTGTACTGCTGAACTACAATGTTGATTTCCTTTAATACACTTTCTTTAGTTTTTAATTGCTTGAGTTTCATTATCGAATCCTCTGGTGCTTACCTGTATATGTTAGCTTTCATTCTGTCTTTAAATATGTATATTAAAAAAAAGCCAATGAAATTCACTACCGTATTAATTTTTGTAAGAAGAAATAGTGGTACTGGTGACTAATAATCTATTAATGTAGTGGTATTGGTGACTAATCAGCTATTAATGTAGTGATATTGGTGAGTATCAGCTATTAATGTAGTGGTCAGTGGTATTGGTGACTATCAGCTATTAATGTTGAAGCTAAGTGTACTACTTCATTACTTTCTAACTGGTTTCTTTCAAAGTTAAGGGCAATGCGACATTACATTTGACATTAAGGAACTGCATAGTGTATGTAACAAAAACAAAATATTATATCTTTGATTCTGATAGTAAAATACGAACCTGGTGAAACCGTAACGCAAGACTCTGTCAGACAGGTGTTATAAGTCAATTTTACACAAGTAAATCTGACTACCTTCTTATTTGCCACTGTACCTAAACTTCCAACTTGATTGATTCCCTCCCCTGATCATTGGCGTCAGGGCTGGTCTTACGATGTGCTGGGCCCAATTTAACGGATGCTTGCAAGGCCCCTGTTCTAATTTTTGTTTACAATAACAAGTATTACTATTAATTAGCTAGATGTACATTGCGGGGCCCCTGCCAGGCGCGGGGACCAATTGATAGGCGTTACAGTTAAAGTTCATTTGACTACAATATTTTGTTTTCTTATTAAAACAATATCTGCAAATGGAACATATTATCTTTTTTTTTTTTCATTGCTTTCATTTATAAAACTATTTCAGAGTGTTTCCGACTTTAAACCAGAGATAGGGTACTAGGCACTTGTTTTACTATCTGTGCTCGAGTACTACATTAGCAAGCAAATGTTTCTGATTTATGTTTGCAAGCAAATGTTTCTGATTTATGTTTGCAAGCAATTGTTTCTGATTTATGTTTGCAAGCAAATGTTTCTGATTTATGTTTGCAAGCAAATATTTCTGATTTATGTTTGCAAGCAATTGTTCCTTATTTATGTTTGCAAGCAAATGTTTCTGATTTATGTTTGCAAGCAATTGTTTCTGATTTATGTGTGCAAGCAATTGTTCCTGATTTATGTTTGCAAGCAATTGTTCCTGATTTATGTTTGCAAGCAATTGTTCCGGATTTATGTTTGCAAGCAATTGTTCCTGATTTATGTTTGCAAGCAAATGTTTCTGATTTATGTTTGCAAGCAATTGTTCCTGATTTATGTTTGCAAGCAATTGTTCCTGATTTATGTTTGCAAGCAAATGTTTCTGATGTCATTGTTCCAAGGCCGCCAAATGTGAGGGGGTGCAATCATGGGCGTCGCCAGGAATTTTTCCAGGGGGGGGGCAAAAATTTTCCAGGGGGGGGGCAAAAATTTTCAAGGGGGGGGACAAAAATTTTCCACGGAGGGGGGGGGGCAAATAACAACTTTATGACATTTTTTCAAAATGTAAATGGGGGGGGGGGAACAAATGCCCCCCTCTTATATGACATTTTTTCAAAATGAATACGCCCATGGGTGCAATCCGAACACATGTCATGGGGCTCAGCTATATATATTACGGTATCATTCTATAAAATGATTTAGCGACTGGCAGGAATGTGTTGCCGTAGATTGTCGGTGGCCCAAGATTATCTGGCGGTTGCTCCGATTGTGCTTTTAATTTCCCTGCTTTAAGACTTGTGTATATAAATCGTCAGTGCTCCTTGAAAATAAAAAGTAAAATTCCACTACTTCAAAAATACTGAGAACCACTGGTAAATAATAAAAGAAAATTCTGAGTGAATCTTAAAAAAAAGGGGGAGAGGGGGGGATAAAAAATGACAGTGTATAATTTATGTACGTGGCAGAATTTTAAATGTCTTACAGTGGATATTTTATCGGGCTGTTTTGCTTTTAAACCAAGAGACGACCGGTTTGTTTGTCTATCCACACGGTTGCTGTGGTGATTGATTAATAGTTAACATTCGTTCTGAATATTAAATTAAATCAACAGTGACTTATTTTTTTTTTTTTGGCATTTGTTTTCATTTTTTTTAGACAGGACAGATTTTTAACACAGGAAATCATTGCTTTCCGGCCTTTACGCGACGTAATTGTAATATAAATGTTTTCCTGACTTGAACAAGATTATGATTATTATTTCTAGCTGTCGATTGAAATTTCTGATAATTTTTTTTTTCGTTTTACCTCTAAATTTAGTAAACCTAAAAAAAAATATAAGTAGCCACAAGTGACTTACAAGTAAACTTGTAGGAATCGTAAATAAAAAAAAAGTGCACTTGACATGCACCTGACCACCCCCTCCCCCCCCCCCACACACACAACCAACCTTACTGACAAACAGACTCACACTGGCACACATACACACATCGATGGTTGCTTAGCAGGAAGTTTAAAAAAACACCGGAAGTAGAGTGAATATCGCGGAATCGGTTGGGGCGGGGGGATCGAATATTTCTTTGAGTAGCCGCGAGTCGATCCCGCCCTTGATCTGCCAGCCGTTAATGAGAGCCCTGCAGGAGTTTATTGACCCGTGTCATGAATACCTTGGACTGGAAATGGATTCAATAAAATATATGATCAAATATCTTTTGATTTTCCCCCTCTTAAGTTTTGTTTGTTCAAGTGACACATGCAGGAATCTTGAGTTGTCCAGTTACCCAGTATGGCTGAAATACTGGTGGGGGGGGGGGGGGTTTGTTTTCTCTCTTCGTGTTGCCTATGAAAACAATATTGGGCTAAATCAATAAGATCGTTATTTCTATTATTAATAAATATTATCATTCTTTTCATTATCAGTGGCTTCTTTGGAGAGGTTTGTACGGATAGTCTAAATAGGATTTAAACAATGCACTGCACTGAGGCACGTATTATGATTATCAAATGTGTACGTGGAAGTAGGCAACCAGAGCTGGGGAGCCGGTGTCGGTGTCGGCATTTGTACTTTGTCCAGAGTCGGTGTCGGCGCAAAAACGTGCCCTAAAACGTGAGAGAAAAAAATACTAGAACTTTAATTAAATAATCCAGAACAACGTCAGATAGTTCTTAGCCAATCTTTAATTTAAAGTTTTCTGAAGTTCTTCTTTTCAATTTTAAATAGATACTTGGTAAATCTGTTTATCAACAAATGTATTATTTTCCAAAGCGAGATTCTCTACAGTACAACGACTTGTCAAAATTAACAGAATTGTGACTGAAAGCAGATAGGAAGTCTACTGGCTATGTTCACTCTGTTATTCACTCAATCACTGTATATCATAAGAAATGTTTAGTTTGCATCTTTCTATTAATATCCATGATGGAGAAGGGTTACACAGAAACCTATTCAAGTCTTTTAGAACCTCAACGAATGACCTTTTTCAAATGTTCACCACTAACATACCACTAACACTCTACACAGCTTAATTTCTCTCGACCTGACTCAAAACATTCCCAATCAACGTCACAATGGCACTACATAAAAGCCCAGTCCGTAGCTAGCTATTGAGGCGCGCGTGTGCTTGTTTTTTTGGCTCCCCCCTTGTCCAGTCCCCCCCCCCCACCGTTCTGAAAAGTGTGCTACCTATTACAATACATAACATTTCTCACTACATATTTCAGGTTTAATTCGGGTATAAAATAACGAAACATTTTTACCGACACACCACCCCTGTAGGTAACAGAGCCTTGACAGACAATTTTGTTTTTGCCCCCCCCCCCACCCCTCAACGTAAGAAATGCTCTGGCTTCATTCTAAAGTAAATCATAAACCTATATTGTCGTTCATGCTAGTACATTTGTGTGTATGAAAGACACATAGAGATACTAGTTGCAAGTACCCGGCTTTGCCCGGGTTTAAAATAAGGTTTTCTGTTTACCTTTTGTTTTCTCCCTACCCCCTCTCCCCCTCCCCTCTCTCTCCCTCCTTACCCCTCTCCCTTTCTCCCTCCCTCCCTAACTCTCCCATCTCCCTCTCTCTCCTTATATCCCTCCCTCCTTCTCTCACCCCCGTCCCCCCTCTCTCCACCTTCCTCCCTTCCTCCTCCCCCCTCTCTCCCTCCCTGCCCCCTTTCTCTCTTTATCTCTCACTCCCTCCCATCCTCTCTCTCCCTCTCTCCTTCCCTCCCTACTCCCTCCCTTCCTTTCTCTTTCCTTCCCTCCCTTTCTCTCTCCAACCCTCCCTCTCCCTCCCTCCCCCTTAATCTCCCTCCCTACCACCTCTCTCGCTCCCTCCCTCCTTCTCTCCCCCTCTCTGCCCCCTCCTTCCCTCTCCCTCCCTGCCCCCTCTCTCTTTATCTCTCTCCCCCTTCCCTCTCTCTGAACAATTAAACGTCTAATTACGCTTTTTAAATAAACAGAAAACCTTATTTTAATCCCGGGCAAAGTCGGGTACTTGCAGCATGAAAAAAACAACAACAACAATATTTTTTTTTCCCGTCCCTAGCCCTTTCTTCACCGTCCGTTCAATTACACATTCACTTGGTGCGCGATTTTTATTTATAGTGAAGGCGATCCCATACCGTGAATACTTTAATATAGTAAAATACTAAAATAATTAATTACAATTAAACTACACATTGAGATTGTATTAATAATGTTAATAATGTCACAGAAACATTTCAATTAACGTATTTCGGTTTATTAAAGTGCACCTTTAATTTTAATCTTCCGAATACATAAAACGATAGGTAAATAGATATGACTATTGATTTCATCATGTTTACAATTGGAGTTTCCGGGAGTTACCCCTCTTTTAAAAATGTATGATAGGGAAATGACGTCACAGAGGAATTTTATCTATGTCGCCGTCGAGATTACTTTTAACATAGTAAAATACTAAAATAAAAAAAAATTAATTACAATTAAACTACCCATCGAGATGAAACGAAACCTGTCCTATAACCTTCCCCATGTAATTATGTGTAAGTGTAACAAATTTCACGTTATTTGTTTGTCTGGATCTTGAGTTATAAGGGAACAGACAGACAGACTGACAGACGGACAGACAGCCAGACAACAAATGCGTCTTATAAGTATAGAGATTATATATAGAAAGATAGATAGTGAGGGAGAAAGAGAGAGAGAGAGAGAGAGAGAGAGAGAGAGAGAGAGAGAGAGAGAGAGAGAGAGAAAGAGAGAGAGACAGACAGAAAGAGATTTTGGGGGCATTTAATTTAGGAGCTCTAAGCAAAAAACGTCGCCTAGGCCGCTGTTTGCAAATATTGGGCCCTAATATTCTTTGAAAGCTGGGGGCCCTTTTGCGATTCCAGCTGTTAAATCATTTTAATTAGGAGCAATGTTCCTGTTTGCCTATCTGTAAGAAGGGCTTTGGAAGATAGAGAATGTGTGTGTGTCTGAATGAGTGTATATGTATTTACGTAAGTCCCTGTAGTAAACTGGTTTTGTTTAGACTTCATTAAGAACAGTACACAACAAAACACAATGAACACACAGTTTTTGTCCTCATTCATACTTACAGAGAAACACGTTGAACGGAATTTACACTGTTTTTATAACTTTTCTTTTTGGGTCCTAACATAACTGGCAACGTGTCAAATTGAAGTTTCGTTTCAATATGTACATGAATCTGATCCAAGGAGGTTGAATACATGGAGACGGCGTCTGCTATCAGATGGTACCAAGCGGCTGAATCCAGTGGGCGTAGCCTATCGCCGCCATGTTCGACTCAAAACATTCCACCAGCTTTAATTACGATACCAGTTTTCTCATACTAGAAACGACTCCAATGAGCTTTGTATTTTGTCTTCACTTTTTTTCTAAAGTCTGCTAAGGCCCTAGTTAATTTCTAGTGGACTAGTTATTCTAATGTGTCAATTACAAAGCGCTGTAGTCTATGTAAAGCTATTTATACGATCAGCTGATAGAGGCCTATAAAGCTTATATTATACGCTATATCGAAATTAAGCCAGGGTAAAAATTGTATTTTTACTTAATACATAATATTTTGTATTTATACTTTGATGTTTATTGCAAAGCATTTGATCAAACAATGAAAAATGGCTAGCACTAAGCAGCGTAAACTAGACTAAAAACAATCCTGTCAATATTGCCTTTCGAAGCGTTTCGAAGCAATCAGTAAATCAAACGATAGCAACAAACTATCCATACACAAAGACCCGCTGAGAGAGGGGCATGGGGGAAATGCCCAGTGGCCCAGCGAGTTTTAGGGGCCCAGACAGAGCTGGCCAATCAACTTTTGAAAATATTATTATCAGCACGATTGGGGGGGGCGTGACAGCCCTGCCCAGAGGCCCGCCGAAATTTCTGTCGGTGGGCCTGGATGCACATTTAAAAAGCCAATAAAACCTGTTTTACGACAAGAATCAAACATGAGTCTGACATTTGGCGATTCACGTAAACCAGCTATGTATGTCTTCGCATTGCACCGTATCAATATTTATGTACATTGTGAAACGTTGTTGAAATCGTGGGGATATTGTATTACATTGTAGTACATTGTGGATTATGTGGTACATTGTGGTGCATTGTGAGACATTCTGATACATTGTGGTACATTCTGTTACATTGTGAAACGTTGTTGAAATCGTGGGGATATTGTGTTACATCGTAGTACATTGTGGATTATGTGGTACATTCTGTTTCATTGTGGTACATTGTGGGACATTCTGGTACATTCTGTTTCATTGTGGTACATTGTGGTACATTGTGGGACATTCTGGTACATTGTGGGACATTCTGGTACATTGTGGGACATTCTGGTACATTGTGGGACATTCTGGTACATTGTGGGACATTCTGGTACATTCTGTTTCATTGTGGTACATTGTGATACATCGTGGGACATTGTGGGACATTCTGGTACATTCCGTTTCATTGTGGTACATTATGGGACATTGTGGTACATTATGGGACATTCTGGTACATTCTGTTTCATTCTCTCAATGCCACATAATCCATCGATTAAAGCATAGTCAACAGGCAACTTAAATGAACCATTGACGGCAACAATCATAAACGTTAGGCTTTCTTTTTGCCAACGGCATTGTGTCATCATCTAGATGTTAATTGCATTTCACAACAGCACTGCTTTACAGCAACAGTATTAAGCACAAACAAATTAACTAATTAGCATTATAGTGACTAACTGATGAAGCAATGTCCCGTTTTCTTGTCGTCGTTGTGTACAACCGTATGCCAAACTAGAGGGCATTTATTACTTTTTAAAAAAATTATAACACATTGTTTTATAACGTTCAAAATAGTACAATAATATAACATACACACTACACAGCTACCAATGTTTTGAGTCGAACATGGCGGCGATAGGCAACACTCACTGGTTTCAGCCTAGTGACGTCATGCCGCCTCCAGTAATTCAACATCCTTGATCTGATCTAATCTTTAGGAACATTCTCCTTTATTTTGAGAACAATACATTACATTTCAAATACTTCAAGAACCACTAACAGTGAGAGTCTGTGATATTCGGTTAGAGTCTGTGAGAGCCTGTGAGAGCCTGTGAGAGTCGGTGAAGTCTGTGAGGGCCTATGAGAGTCTGTGAGAATCGGTGAGAGTCTGTGAGAGTCGGTGAGAGTCTGTGAGAGTCGGTGAGAGTCTGTGAGAGACGGTGAGAGTCGGTGAGAGACGGTGAGAGACAGTGAGAGACAGTGAGAGACAGTGAGAGTGAGAGACAGTGAGAGTCGGTGAGAGACTGTGAGAGTCGGTGAGAGACGGTGAGAGGCGGTGAGAGTCGGTGAGAGTCGGTGACAGTCTGTGAGAGTCGGTGACAGTCTGTGAGAGTCGGTGACAGTCTGTGAGAGTCGGTGACAGTCTGTGAGAGTCGGTGACAGTCTGTGAGAGTCGGTGACAGTCTGTGAGAGTCGGTGACAGTCTGTGAGAGTCGGTGAGAGCCTGTGAGAGTCGGTGAGAGCCTGTGAGAGTCGGTGAGAGCCTGTGAGAGTCTGTGACAGTCTGTGAGAGTCGGTGACAGTCTGTGAGAGTCGGTGAGAGCCTGTGAGAGTCGGTGAGAGCCTGTGAGAGTCGGTGAGAGCCTGTGAGAGTCTGTGAGAGTCGGTGACAGTCTGTGAGAGTCGGTGACAGTCTGTGAGAGTCGGTGACAGTCTGTGAGAGTCGGTGAGAGACTGTGAGAGTCGGTGAGAGACTGTGAGAGTCGGTGAGAGACTGTGAGAGTCGGTGACAGTCTGTGAGAGTCGGTGAGAGCCTGTGAGAGTCGGTGAGAGACTGTGAGAGTCGGTGAGAGACGGTGAGAGACGGTGAGAGTCGGTGAGAGACGGTGAGAGTCGGTGAGAGACGGTGAGAGACGGTGAGAGTCGGTGAGAGACGGTGAGAGTCGGTGAGAGACGGTGAGAGTCGGTGAGAGACGGTGAGAGTCGGTGAGAGACGGTGAGAGTCGGTGAGAGACGGTGAGAGTCGGTGAGAGACGGTGAGAGTCGGTGAGAGACGGTGAGAGTCGGTGACATACTGTGAGAGTCGGTGAGAGTCGGTGAGAGTCGGTGAGAGTCGGTGAGAGTCGGTGAGAGTCGGTGAGAGTCGGTGAGAGTCTGTGAGAGTCGGTGAGAGACTGTGAGAGTCGGTGAGAGTCTGTAAGGATGCCTTTTAGTGCTAGAATTTTAATACTTACAGTCCGTAGGATGTCCCTTAATTCACAGAAATTTGTATAAACATTGTCCAATTTCAAATACAAGAACTTTAATTTTTAAGGTTAAAAACGATTTTATTATATTTTATAATAAACACCTGAAATGGTGACACCCGGTGCGACCCGCAATCCCCCGCACCCCGATAGTGACGCCAATGGTCTTGAGGTCTTTTAAGTTACTCCCTTCTCCTCCTCCAGGTGGTCAATGTACCACAGTATTCCACGGCTAGTTAAATACATGAGAACTCTTCTTTATCCTCATCGACAATCACCTGGGCCCCACAGAGTATCATAAAGAAAGCACATCGTTATTTAAAAAGTCCTCTATAAATGGCTAAAAAATATGGCCGCCATTTATGATATTTCCCTTTATAATGGTGTAGAAACTAAAGTATTAATACACAACAGAGTAATGCACAAGTATGGCGGTTTTCGGGAGAATCAATTTAAATTGTCGATGCGTATTCTGCATAATTTATATTCTACGTTGGAGCCTGTATTGGGGAATCTTTACTTTTACTTTAAAAAAAAAGTCATTTATGGCATTCCTTCAATCACAAGGTCATTAACTTAAATATGTTACTTGGTGGACCGAAGATTGATTGCGTGATGGGATAGCGTGACAGGCTGTCTCTCTTTCTACAAACTGTGACCTACTGTCCGAAATCAACATGCGTTATACAATGTACATTGCAATTTGATCGTAGATCTGTGGTTTTATTTCCTTACGTGAAAAAAAAATAAGTTGAGATAAATACAAACCTTAAGTGCATTTAAAAATACTGTGAAGCTGAATAATGTTCCACTCATTTAAGTACCATAATAATAAAGCACAAACTAATGGTTTCCTTTGCCATAACTCCGGTCATATCTAGTTTATGTGCCGCATATATATTTTGCAATTTTCAAAGATGTTTTGTTCATCCGTAATTTACAGCAGAATTCTAAGTGCAAAGTCGTGCAAAGGCCCACTCAAGATACCAGAAAGGCCTTCATCGTCAAATCAAGTTAATATTTCTTTATCACTTAGATTAATTAGACATTGTACACATTTTCCAACGTCTTCAGTTAATCTAAATAATACAGATACTATATATATATATATATATATATATATATATATATATATATATTATAAAAGCGATTAGGGCTCCGCGTTAAATCGAAAGTAATGAAATTGGTACAACAGTATACAATCATGAAAAAATCGAATCTGCCCAAAACCAAAAAAATAACCTAGCCTACTGATCAAACCTAAAGGGATATAATTCTATGCAAATGTTTTACAGGGTACAGGTAGTATGTATATAATAGCTTTATCATTACACTGAGAAAGTTGTGTAATTCTGTATCATTACACTTAGTAATATGTGTACAAGAACTGTACCAATACGCGCATAAATATTACCCCCTTCTAAAATGCATAAAAACATGGACTCAGTTCAGCCAAATCGCTCACTAAGTGATTTAATAATATAGTTCAGGGCTGTCAACTCCTTTACAGAAAAAAATATCCAAATGAGACCAAAAAACAAATATCTAGAATTATCTAAACATCGAAAAAAAATTATCTAGTTTTTTTTTAATATCTAAATGGATAAAAAGTGTTTTATTCAATATAAAATCTTATAGCATTGACTTGATCCAATATATTCCAGCCTAACTTCATAATTATCTTCATCATTATTTGTGTTAGAAGCCGTGATAAAATAACACAAGCATATTTTTTTTTTGTTTGTAAATTTTCATTATTTTTCGAATGTCATTCTAAAAGGACACCTTCTGTTGGGAAATGATACCACGACACAGCACACTCGATCAAGATATCGTTTAAAGGAAACAGACCAAAACATATAATTATTGAAGCGAACTATTTGAAAATAATATCCATTGCAGTTACTATCATGTGTCTTCATTGTATGTTCGGAGTGTAATGGGACATTCACTTAAGTCATAACGCATTTTTCTTCTGTATTTTGGACCCACCAGCCAGGCCCGTAGCGTGCGGGGGGGGGCTGGGGGCCGGGCCCCCTACGTTTTGTCTGCCGACCCCTCCTCTGCTTGTTTGCTCTACTTAGTAAAATATTTTCCTGCCCCCCCCACCCGCTATTGGCCTGGCCACTGATGTAGAATTTTCACGTTACGGGGCTGCCACCAGCTTAACCTTTTTTTTTTTTTTAAATTATTTCATATCATTTTGTCTCAGACTTCAACCCTTCCCTCCTCTCCCCCACTAGGCGTTACGCAATACGGGAACGATCTTTTAGTATGGGGAAAGCAACAACCTATATACTATATAGGTACTATAATTACCGAGACAGCAGATAGATTGTATCATTGTATCTATCGTCCCCGTTTTGTCTGTCTGTCTGTCATCACCCTAGATCTCAACAACCATAAGTCCTAGACCCATGATGTATATATTTTTGTAGGTCTTGGCCTGCCAAGAAATGACTTTTTTCCATTTCGCGATCTGACCTCTGAGGGCTGTAAAAGGGGGCTTAGTACCGTTTTTTACTATATAAGCTATATTAATAAAGGAGCGCCTATATCTCAACAACCATAAGTCCTAGACCCATGATGTATATATCATTTTGTAGGTCTTGGCCTGCCATGTGTACATCAAAAGTTCATTTCGCGATAGGACCTCTGAGGGCCGGGCTTCAGGGCTCCTAAGGGGCTTATATATTATATATACACCTTGTACGTTCAATAACCCATTCATTTGGTGCGAAATACTGCAGCAGGTAGTTTCACCAAGATTTATTAAGAAACTTATCAAATGAAATAGTAAGCTTGTGTTCTGAGTTTAATTGAAAGTATCAGAGCTATGCAACAATTGACGGAGTTTTCGGACGATTAAATGACTATAATTTCGAATGTTTTCAATTATAAGTCCTATTTCAGTAACCACAAACTACTTGTAGTTAGATTTAAGAGACAATAATTTTGTTTCAAATATAAAGAAACGTCTTTATAATTTTTTTTTACAGATATATGCATTACACAATTGAATTTCTAAACATTTCCAAAATTTACAAATATTTACTGAATGCTAACAAACGTACTGATACATAACACTAAAATGCGCTAACACGTCCTGTGTCCAGAATGGAACAGGCTTAATTGCTTGTTTATTTTTACTCAGAATGTATTTTAAAAAGCGGTGTATGTTACAAAAAAATGTCTGGTAATATCCGAGATAGTTGTTGTTATAAAGACTCTAACTAAAGCCGCCGCAGGGGGAGAGGGCAGGAGGATTACCACCCGAACGCTTGTCAGGAGCTCCAAGTATTATGCCCCCCCCCCATCGCTTTGTATATTTTGTTGCAATATTGGTAGGAATGGGAAGGTTTCTACGAGACTTTGGAATGTCTAGCCCACAGAATGTCTAGCCAACAGAATGTCTAGCCGACAAAATGTCTAGCGAACATTTATGTCTAGCCCACAGAATGTCTAGCCAACAGAATGCCTAGCTAACAGAATGTCTAGCCAACAGAATGTCTAGCGAACATTAATGTCTAGCCCACAGATGGTCTAGCCGACATAATGTCTAGCTCACAGATGGTCTAGCCGACATAATGTCTAGCCCACAGATGGTCTAGCCTACAGAATGTCTAGCCAACAGAATGTCTAGCGAATATTAATGTCTAGTCCACAAATGGTCTAGCCCACAGATGGTCTAACCCACAGAATGTCTAGCCCACAAAAGGTCTAGCCCACAGAATATCTAGCCAACAGAATGTCTAGCCCACAGAATGTCTAGCCCACAGAATCTCTCTCTCTCTCTCTCTCTCTCTCTCTCTCTCTCTCTCTCTCTTTCTCTCTCTCTCTCTCATATCTTGAGCCCATATTTTCTTCTAGCAAAATTGAATATTTAGAAATATCTAGGACAATATAAAAAAATATCTAGAAAATTATCCATTATCTAGATGGCTCAAAAATGATCTAGATCTGTAAAAAAAATAATCCAAGTTGGCAGCCCCGTTCAAGTTTAGATCAGTACATTTGTAAACATATTTTCTTTGTTTCTGATCTACAGCTGTGTGATCTTCACGTTTACAAAGTGCCAACCGAATTATGGCGGGAAAATTTCAACAACATCCTCAACAATGTCGTCACAGAGACAGTATCAGTAGGCATCATCAGGTACGTTTGTTAGTGTGGATAGGTGCGTGCATAGCAGTCGTCCAGTTAACACACATGTATGCCGGCAGAATGAATGAGTTTGTAAATGTAGATATGCCTTTGTAAAAAAAAATCATACAAATAACGCACATGTATGCCAGTAGATTGAAGGAGTTTGTTGGTGTGGATAGGCGCGTGCATAGCAGTCGTCCAGTTAACACACATGTATGCCGGTAGATTGAAGGAGTTTGTTGGTGTGGATAGGCGCGTGCATAGCAGTCGTCCAGTTAACGCACATGTATGCCGGTAGATTGAAGGAGTTTGTTGGTGTGGATAGGCGCGTGCATGCAATCATCCAGTTAACGCACATGTATGCCGGCAGAATGAATGAGTTTGTAAATGTAGATATGCCTTTGTAAAAAAAAATCATACAAATAACGCACATGTATGCCAGTAGATTGAAGGAGTTTGTTGGTGTGGATAGGCGCGTGCATAGCAGTCGTCCAGTTAACGCACATGTATGCCGGTAGATTGAAGGAGTTTGTTGGTGTGGATAGGCGCGTGCATAGCAGTCGTCCAGTTAACGCACATGTATGCCGGTAGATTGAAGGAGTTTGTTGGTGTGGATAGGCGCGTGCATATCAGTCGTCCAGTTAACACACATGTATGCCAGTAGATTGAAGGAGTTTGTTGGTGTGGATAGGCGCGTGCATAGCAGTCGTCCAGTTAACACACATGTATGCCAGTAGATTGAAGGAGTTTGTTAGTGTGGATAGGTGCGTGCATAGCAGTCGTCCAGTTAACACACATGTATGCCAGCAGAATGAATGAATGTCAATGGAGAAGATGGGGTAAAAACAATAGTAGTTCATGACTCAAGCTGTTCATTAATTGTGATCTTTATTTGTCCACGTGCCTTTCTTTTGCTCCCCCCTCCCCCCACCCCCACCGGCTGGCAGACCACAGAGTGGACCAGTTGGATAGCCTGTGCTTCAGATTGTTCAAATCGAGTGAAACTGAACCTTGAATGTAATAAAACAAAAGACCCAAAGATAAAGCCACGAAATGAGTGGTGGGTGAATAGACGATGGTTGATGCCATCATTGAAACAGTTACACATAACTTGCAATATGAGTGGTGGGTGAATAGACGATGGTTGATACCATCATTGAAACAGTTACACATAACTTGCAATAAAAGGAGGATGCTGACACACACAATGGTTGACTGTTGCAGCTTTTGAGAGGATTTCTAGTTGTGAGGGGCGGTGGTGGTGGGGAGCAGTGTAGATGAATATTAAAAGTTCCAACTCCTGATAAAGCTCTGGGATGAATGCTTTGCAGTACCATCACGTTGATAGAACTTTCACCCCCCCCCCTTCCACCCCCCCCCCCCCCCAAAAAAAAAATTCTGACCAATAGTAATGAAGTAATCTGTTCAATACGATTCCTGACATCGAGCACAAGAAAATCAATTCATTATCGATTCCTGGTCGGAAATTCCTTTTGACACTCTCGTTGAACACAAAGCGAATATTTGCAGACTGTTTGTCGATTACTCCCTTTCTTATATTTGTTTTCTATGTATTTGTCGATTACTCCCTTTCTTATATTTGCAGACTGTTTGTCGATTACTCCCTTTCTTATATTTGCAGACTGTTTGTCGATTACTCCCTTTCTGATATTTGCAGACTGTTTGTCGATTACTCCCTTTCTTATATTTGCAGACTGTTTGTCGATTACTCCGTTTCTTATATTTGTTTTCTCTGTATTTGTTGAGTATGTCTGGCCAGAAAAGAAAACTAGCGATTGGTTTGAGTGAGTTTACGATGATAGGAACAAAAATACATAGATATAATAGTTCAACAGAATACGTATTCTAACTAAAGTACCTTTTAGGATGCGCAGTTTATATGTGCTATGAACCAATTAATGGGACGGTCTTTACTCTTTATGTAGCCCTTCTTTCATACCCACTCGGGCTTCTCATTTCCAGGAGTTTTGTTGATCCAGGGATAAAAATGATTCTCATCCCAAGACAGTGGCGTAGCGAGCTTTACTCGCGCCCGGGTCACAATACCTTTTTAGCGCCCCACTTATTCGAAAACCATATAATATTATATGTAAAATATACCATTCAGCGCCCCTTTGTGAGTAGCGCTCGGGACATCATGCCCCCTCGCCCCCCCCCCCTCCACTTCGTCACTGTCCCAAGATCTTTTTTAAGACGCATTAAAAATTTACATATTTTACAGTATTTTATGAAGTTTTATGCAATCCCTTTGTTTGGCGGGAAAACATTGTTTTCACACACACAAAAAAAAAAGCCCCGTTTCAGTGAAGTTTGGAAATAGTGTAGCAAAAAGGCGTGCTTTTAAAAATATTTAGAAAAATCGGATTGATTGGTGGTAAAAAAGAATCACATAAGGAACAAATAAATTGATTAAAATCAATATCACTGACTGGTTATAGAATGAAAGACGTATCAGTTTTATTTTCTCATCATTGGCGTACAGCTGGGGATGCCACTTACGATTCTAATCAATATAAACCAATGTGTACAATTAACCATTTATGTTTCAACAGTGTTAAAATAGGTGTGCGTGTTTTTTTTTTTTTGTTTCACGGGAGTGTCCAAGTCTGCGAGTCTGAGTGTTTATTTTTGTCTTAAAATAAAACGGCAACAGATAAAGCCTTCTCCTCCCCTCCCCCACCACCACCAGCACCACCAGCACTAAGTTTAGTTTTAGAACGATGAATCATCTATCGACAGTGAATGCCAATTTTTCTACAGTCAATGATGAAGAATTAATCTCATGACACACATGAAAGAAAACCATTTGTTTATGTGATCCGCTTTTTATACACTAGTATTGTGTAAAGGGATGCAAATCAATGATTGTATCACAGCTTCTATACAAAAAAAAAAAAATTCGGTCCGCTTACGAACAAAGGTTTTTTTTTTCACTGCAATATATCGATACAGTTGAAGTAATACAAACAAATTATTGGTGTTAAAAGATGTTTACATTTGTGCATATGTTTGATACAGATGCTAACCATTTACAAATAATACAAGTTCGATGTAGCTGCTAACCATTGTAATAGATCTATGCCTAATCTATTTGTGAGCTGAAGTTTAACAGCCTTGACGATTATTCAAAATTTAATATGGACATCTATGTAAAATTAGGTCATAACTAATCCAGCACCGTACTGTGCAAACGATTTCTTTTCCGGGCGATATGACAACGTCAAAACACGCTGATCGATGATTGGCTAATTTCACAATAAAAACCATTCAGAGAAACATGAAGAACAAATGTTCTTAGATTTCCTACCCTACTGTTGAGTAATTAACAATGTCTGACATCCTAACTATAGACTGCGGCTGTTGTTAAATAATTAAGGCTACTGTTTTTTTTATTTGTCTCCAATTACACAGCCAGTTGTTCTTATCAGTTTCTATCGTTTTTAAATGAATGAATTAATGTATTTACTTTGTTCATCGTGTGAGGGATCATATTAAAAAAAAAAAGCCATTTTGAGCCAATGCTTGTTTTTTACAATAGCAATGTTCATTTTATTCTTGTGAGTGGCTGTCAGAGAGGTTCCTCGGTACTGTTTTTTTAATGATATATACATTTAATATACTGCGTAATACTATGTAGGCCAAATTGTGCTATGTAGGCCTAATTGTATCATGTAGGCCTAATTGTACTATTGTAGGCCTAATTGTACCATGTAGGCCTAATTGTACCATGTAGGCCTAATTGTACTATGTAGGCCTAATTGTACCATGTAGGCCTAATTGTACTATGTAGGCCTAATTGTACTATGTAGGCCTAATTGTATTAATTTCTTGTTTTATTTATTACGGCAGTAGTTTTATAATATGTTTGTCACTGACCTTACAAAACATATCTATTACTCCGATTTCTCAGTAATTCAATTTAATTCTGCACTTGTTATTGCAAGTATTTTCCCTCCCCCCCTCCCACCTTAATCCTCCTGGCGGACCCCTCCTCAATATCGATTTGTTTCCTGCAGATAATGGCAACATGTTTCTTATCTTCTACAAGACTTTCCATTAGAACACAGCAGTGTTCAGTTCTACTCTGTTGTTGATGAACTTTCTTTTACAAATGGACGTCAATGAAACTATGATACCCCCCACTGTTTGGCTGTTGTATCTCACATACAGGGAATCAATGAAACTACGACACCGCGCTGTTTGGCTGTTGTATCTCACATACAGGGAATCAATGAAACTACGACACCGCGCTGTTTGGCTGTTGTATCTCACATACAGGGAATCAATGAAACTACGACACCGCACTGTTTGGCTGTTGTATCTCACATACAGGGAATCAATGAAACTACGACACCGCACTGTTTGGCTGTTGTATCTCACATACAGGGAATCAATGAAACTACGACACCGCACTGTTTGGCTGTTGTATCTCGAATTAAAGGAATCAATGAGCGCCTAAGTAATATACTGGTCTTTCGGTAGACTACTGGCACACTGATGTAATTCAACAGTTTGCGATGTGCCAGCAGTATTGGACACGCCAATTTTGACATGACATTGATTTTTTGCATTTGTAATATTAACACATTCGTATAGAACAACCATACTCCACACACAGGAACATTCACACGCGTTATTTCGTTACAAATACCGTTTGTTTCTTTCAATTTAACTAGACATCTAATGATCTAAGTATTCTCTACAGCAGTAGATATTTAGGCCTATTTGGTTTGATCGTCTGACACCTGTCCTAATTCAACTTTGTTAGACCATATGGCCTACAGATTGTATCCAGAAATTTTTAAACATAGTTACCTTTTTTTAAAAAATGACTTAAGAGCATGACTTGTCGGTTCTCACCTAAAGTTTTTGAATACCCATTTTTTTTTTTTTTTAGAAATGCTATGTATCATCATGCCAGTTAACATCACATAGCTATTTTAATTTTATTTTATATTTACTAGCCATTGGTTCTATTACTGGATATGGTGATGTGGCCAGATAAAGTACGCATTCAGACTTTCTAAAGCTTATTCGATTTTTTTGAATAGAGTTTTTTTCCTCCGCTGCTTTTTGGAGTCTAAGGATGTTGACACATCATCCTGCTTATTAAGCACAGCCCTATAGACAATTTGTACTATCTTGAAGGACGTCCACAAAACTAACTCAACTTCTGCTAAAATTGTTAGGGGTGGGGGCGGGGGGTGTTACCTGTTCGACATGAAGGTTCTTGTGGAATGAAAATGTGCAAGTGGGCGCTGACCAGCCCCCGGGAAGGGGGGGGGGGGCCCTGGGGGCCCACCCCCCACCCGCGGAGTGTCTTCTCCCCCCCTTATAAAAAAGGAAAAAAGAAAAAATTAAAAGTAACTAAAATGAGAAGGTACCCCCTTGCTGGGTATTGGTGCCCCCCCCCTGCTTACTTTGACCTGGCTACGGGCCTGGCGCTGACCCACATTGCTGACAATTATTTAACGCTCATCTACCAGAAATATGTAACATTGTAAGTGATAATGGACTTTTTAGAACTGCTCACTGTTACCACTCTACGGCATTTACAGCTCACTTTCACCACTCTACGGCATTTACAGCTCACTTTCACCACTCTACGGCATTTACTGCTCACTGTCACCACTCTACGGCATTTACTGCTCACTGTCACCACTCTATGACTTTGACTGCTCACCGTCGCCACTCTATGGCATTTACTGCTCACTGTCACCACCCTATGGCATTTACTGCTCACTGTCACCACTCTATGGCATTTACTGCTCACTGTCGCCACTAAAATGAATATTTTTGGGCTCTTGGCAAAGTTATTATTGGGGGGGTCTTAGGCAAAGATATATTTGAGGGCCTTGGGTAAAGGTATATTTGATAGCCCTAACCAAAGTAACATTTGGAGGCCCTGTGAAAAGGTAAATTGATGGACCCTAGGCATTAAAGCCTTCAAGGCCGTAACTAGTATATCTTAGGCTCCTAATAATCTTTGACGATTAGGGTTCCTTTTGACCCACTCCAACTGTTAATTCATTTAAACACTTTTAGATTAATGCAAAATGAAAGTCATAACAATATGTCTTAACTGGACTAAAGTTATAGATTTTGTGGTGAAGATATATGAACCAGGATTTTGAGATTCTCTGAAAAATAATACAAGAGACCTAGTTCTCGGTACAGTATTATAATTTTTTTACAACATTACTTTGATCATACCAACGGGCTGGTCGTAAACCCAGAACTAAAAACCAGACAAACACACACATAATACAAAAATTGAATGAGCGTATAGTAGATTATCAAATATCCGGCCTTCGTACTATTCGGCCAAATTAAAATTAAACATCGTAATAAAAGAATCATGGATAAAATCACAAGATAGCAATCATAATTTATATTTTTAAAGGTTTTTGGGTAGGAGAGTTAATGATTTATTAAATACGTTAAGGCCTTTCCGGCTTTTGTATTATCCACATTATCACCCCTCGACTTTATTTTCCAGATAGTCGATGCTTTCATTACACACTCTCGCACGTAAATATACATGTATTCAGATTCTTTTGGAGGCCTTTTTGGCTCATATACGTTGTAGCTGTTTTATTTTGAAAAATCCTGGCAAAAACAACAATGGTTGGTGATAAGAGTATAAAAACATTTAATGTCGTGTCCCTTGGACAACTCTTTATCCGTGAATTGTCCTTAGCCTATTATCATTTATACAATGAAAAATGCATGTTTTGAGAGAGAACTGTCTGCAGAATGCATTTGGTACATTTTTATGTAATTGTAATTTCCCCTCTCCCCCACAGAGTTCCTCTAGAACTTCGACTGGCTGATGTCCGAGAAGAAATTATCGGTCAATTACAGTTAGATGAACTCTTACCTCGAGACTATGTTTTCCTCAGAAGTGTCGGAAGAAGTCTCACGAGGGTAAATGAACAGAACATTAATTAATAATTCAAAAGTTAAGTTAATCTAGTAAACAGCAGTGCAACGAGGGGTAGTCAATCTGAATGCCAATTAGTAGGCCCCTGCCCTCAACTTAGAACTTATGTAGAGATTGTCATGGGATCAAAGTTATCTATCAACAGCCCAGTAAATGGTCAAAATTAGTAGTAAACAACTAATGGAGAGAAAAAGCTATTTTTTTCCATTGGAGTAATTTTAGAGGATGCTTTTAAACTTGTATGTTTTTATTATTATGAATTATTAGGTAGGGATTAGTGTTTAAAATATATTTTATTGATTAGTTGCTAATTAAAATAAAATCTTCTTCAGCTTCGCCACAAACAGGAGTTTCAGCTGAAGGCTAAACACTTTGTACCACCAGTGGTAAGTGTATTATATTAATGTACTTTAGAGAAATAAACAATTCATACCAAAAGTTTTAGGTGTGTGATAAAGTTAGTAATTAAAACTAAACACTTTGTAGTAGGTGAATAACTTTTTATACCAAGAGAAATATCTATAATGTCCTGGTACTATTGGTAAACTTTTTTAAATCCCTGAAATTTAGTAATCTTTATGAATTAAACAAACACCTATGGAAAAAATATTGCACACGTGACAATGTGTAGTTTTTTTTTTCACAATAGGCTTATGCACCAGAACTATATATTCTGGAAACAACACCAGAAATGAGAGATGCGATGGCTATTAGTGATAGGTCATCTCAATCTCCTCCTATGTCAAGGAAGACATCTCCATCACACAGAGGATATAATGCCACATATCGAAAAGATTACCCAGGTGAATTTAGTTTGTTTATTGAACAAATTGAAAAAGTAAATTAACCACCATGTTATTATAATTTTTATGTAATAGTTGATGGCTAGAATTTGCATTTTATTTTGAGTGAAATTAATTTTCTTGCAGTAACAAAATTAAATATTTCTGCTGCATTTTGTTAATGGATAGGTGCCTTTATTTTCATTGTAAATTTTTTGCTAATTTTATAAGTATTAGGCTATTTGACTGTAGGTTAATATTTTAACGAATCAAAAACTTTTTCAAATTATTTATAAATTTTCCTTGTTTGTTAACACTTTTCGTCATTGTTTTAAAACAAGTTTTTTTACATTAATTCCCTATTTTAGTAAATAAGATGCAAATTTAATTAATTTTTAATTTCTAATTTAACTCTCAGTTCAAGTGAAAGTCAAACCTCATTGTTTTTTTAAACTACCAAAATGATGATTTATTAATTTTATTAAAGATAAAATTTTTATCAGTAAAGATGTATCACTTAGTAAAGCCAATATTTGTTTTATAACATTTAATTTGTTAGCACATTTTTTGACATTAGGATTAGTTATTTGTTTCGCTATTTTATTTAACACTCCCAGTATATTTTTTAACAAAGTTTCAACTTCTCAACATAAGATATTCAGAAATATAAAATGTACATTAACTAATGACAAATACATTTAGTACAAATATATTTTAAATCAGTAATTAGATTAAGTGGTGTATTGCCTTGTTTGATCCACATTACATCAATATACATCAGCCACTTTTTATTGCATCATAGCTTTTCAAAGTGGACATCCTGTTTTTTTTTTTTTCTTTAATATAATATTGCTATTCTCTCTCTTCCACCACCACCAATGACAAAAGAGACTATAATTCACCTCATAAGCCAGTAAGCACTATAAATCATAAGGGCTCATTTCTTTTCGATCATTCAGTAAAATTTTTCAATGACCAAGTAATGGCATAATTATTTGCTGGCTAACTGACACTATATACAATGAGCTTCACATTGTTAATTACAGCTCATTAGCCTATGAATTATCAAAATAAAAAAAAAAATACATAACAAATTATAGTTAGAAATTATGATTTAGTAGTTCATTCAAAGTTAAGAAGTACCCTCATACCCCACTTAATGAGGGGAGGGAGGTTACATTCCAACTAAAGACAGCGCTAAATGAAAGAGCACTAAACAAGGCAATAATATTATTTAAAAAATGGGATTCATGCAGTAAATTAGAAGAAATGCATATATATTAGCAAACAAGAAGTAAATCTGTACTTTTGGCTGGAATTGGATTCATATTGAAGGATTTTAAACATATCTTTTTATTCCGAAATTGATTCATGATATCATTTGAATAGATGGTGGCATACATATACACATTCTCTTTTAGCGTATTAGTGAAATTTGTAGAGTTATCTGTGTACATTAAGGTACACTAACATTATTACATTCTCTAGTTTAGAATGACATCAATAAATTTATTGACTTACATATTTTGACATCAATGCATAGCATGACATCAAATTATTCTGTAAACCTGTCAACAGATGTTTTTATGTCAGTGCATCTGTATAATGTCAATAGTTGCATGAATGTGTCATTGAGTCAATAGATGTTTGTATGTGAGAGTCTGTTACTCCTGTAATAGATGTATGTATGTGTCAGTGAGTCTGTATCTCATGTTTATGGTCATTGCGTGAGTAGGTATCTGTGTCTGTGAGTGGTTCTGCTTACAATGAGTTACCCACTTTGTGGGTTAAATTAATATGACTTAAAATGCTTCCATATATTTATATAAGAAACGTATTATTCTATACTAATCTAACTCAGACTATTGGTTAAGTTAGTCTGCTTAAGAGACTTCAATTGCACTCATTGTGTTAAGATTGTGTAGAAGTTTCCTGTTTTTCTTTGTATCAAAATCTTTATGGCTGAATACTTAAATCAAAACCTTATTTACTTTATTTTAATGAAAATAAGAAGTTTTAATGAAACTATGACATCAGGAATTGAGGATCAGATAAAAAAAATAATATTTTAGGGTATTTTGAAATCGAATCTGCATCGAGTTAATTCTGGAATAATTCCATCACTAATATATATATATATATATATTTATATATATATATATATTTATTTTTCATATTAAACTTTAATTTAATATTCTGGTAATTCTTGAAAATCAATAACTATTAGCTCCTTAAACGCACAAGTTAATAACATTTTTAATAAATCTAGTTGAAAAACCTGATCAGGTTAATCATTATATATTATGCTATACATTTTCTAGACATGACAGATTTAAATTGTTCTTTTGTGTGGCTGCCATTTCTGCCCTTTTTGAGACTACATATTGAGACATATAATAGAAAGGTTATGTTTTTATAGCATATATATATAATTTATCATTTGCAGTCCTGCAGGTTTACAGTGCTTGATTTACTATTAGCTTGTTTTGTATTTTAACTGAACTTTCTGGATTTCAACAAAACTAGATTTATCTTGGATATTCTGGTATTTATTTCTTCATAACTGTGACTGCCCAATATTATTCTTATCAATGAAATAGACAAATTCTTTAACACCTTATAAAGCCAGTTGTTTATGCTGACTGGTTAAGGACATAAAGTATTCTGCTTCTTTGTGTTTTGCCTGTTTGGCATTGAGGCTGATAGATTTGACAGTTTTGTCAAGGTTTTGATTAATGGAATAGATCTGCTTGATTTAAGTACCATGTCACCTGCCTAGTATAGGTTCTTTAAATGTCAAGTAATTTTCCTCCTTGGGGGACAAAGATGGTGTGATAAATATCTTTCCTGGTAATGTATACATCTCAAAGTAATATTGTAAAATCTTTAATACACCACGTCTCAAGTATAGCTTTCTGATGATTGTGAAAGAATCAGCCCATTATTTAAATTGTTTTTGATGCATCATTAAAGAAAAAAGGAAACAAATTTTTTTCTTTTGTTTTATAATATTAAACTCAGTTCATAATTTTTAAGTAGCATGTCATTGATTCAAGATGGCTTATCCTGACTGGTCCATGTTGATGGTATAATTGGGTATGTTTAGTTCATCTATGTACATTTTTTTTTGTCTTTTATTTTCTTAAGTTATATTTTCAGTGCATGCACAATTTTATCAATATTACTGCAATATTATATTCCACCGTTTCCATATATTATTTTAAGCCGATGATATTTTTTTTCCTCTCTTATCAATCAATTAAGTAATCAGCAGATAACACTGTATAGCTTAGTCCAATATAAACAATGCCAGGTATGTTATTGTTTTACTGTGTTGTGGAGATAGGATAGTTCAGGAATAATATTCTCAATTAAAAGCCTGTTCAATCAGGCTCAGTGATTATGACATTTAAAATATCTGGCATTGAGCCAACATTTCTGATCCACAATGGGGCTAACCTAATCAATACTAGGGTACAGGATCTAATAAACAACATTAACAGTTGTTTCTTTTTCACTTCTCTGAAAGAACCTAAATAAAAAAAATGTATTACTGACAAATGAATATTTTTTTTTATCTACCAGGCTGGTCTTATCAATTTATTTTTTTACATTATTTTTAACAGTAAACTTTCATTTTTCTTTTTTAAATTCTCATTTTTTTTTGTTATATCTGTGTGACTGCGGATCTTATTTTAGAAATAATTAAATGACCATTAATAGTTATTGCAAACTTTAATTTGCATAGGTATTTTAAAATAGACATATGCTTATCAAAATATACTGTAGACTCTCAACCACCAACCTTGAGACCATCTTTTTAAATAACCCAATGTCACTTAAACATCTTTACAAGAAATAGATAAAAAATTTAAGTCCAGAGTCATTTTTCTGCCGGTAGAGATTGTTTCATTAAAGTAATGGAAGTGATTGATTACAAATTTCTAGAGCAAGAAAATATGAAAAAGCTAGAGTTTTTTTTTGGGTGTGTTCGTGTTTTGCATTAAGATAGACATCTTAAATTTTAAATTGAAATGTGAACAGTATTTTTTTGAGGCCCCCCCCCCCTCCCATCTGCCCTTTTTTCTCTTTTCAACATTTTTTTTTCAATCTGAAACATTAGTAAAACGTTAGCCCTAAAAAGTCAGAAAATATAAATTGGAGGGGGCTGTTAATAGTATTAGTGAAACTAGATGTAGAACTTATAGACCTTCATCCTATTGGCTATTCACACCTATTGTGTTAGCTAGCATGCCCTTCTGCCACATTTGGCTGGTTAGTCAAGAGTCTACTGTATATTACTGAATATACTTAACAATATATATATTTATCATCATGTAAAATATGATACAGATAATAGTAGTATTCCTCATGGTTTTGAATAGCTGCTTTAATTGTAAATCAATTGCTTATACTTTGAATATCACATCTTTTTTTTTTTTACATTAGATGGTGCACATTTTTAGAAAATGCTTGCATTTAATTGTAGTGTGCACATATACACACATACAACTATTTATTATCACTTTTTTTTTGAGGATAAATATATGTATTACAATATCATAAAATTAGCTTTGTCTGTTTAAATTTTAATGAAGTAATTTTTTTTATTCATTCATTCATTCATCTTGGAAGATATTTCATACATTGCATACAAAAAGCAAACCAAAACTAATGTATAAAAATAAAATACCAAATTATTCCCTTTTATAATTTTGAAGCTCTGGTTAAAATGTTAAGAAAAAAGTGGCTATGACATTCATTCATTTTAAGCTGCATATCAACTACTATGCTTTCTATAATCCCTTCAATCAATTTTTTTTATTTTAATTATTTACAAAAGAATTATAATGCATCAGATTCGTATTGAAATTAAATTTTTTATTTTATAACTGTAGACTGAATTAAAATATCATTTTTACATTATGTTAGATTATGCTTTTTATTTACATTGATTGATTGGCTTAGCATTCTTATTTTTAACATTTAAACTGTAAGGCATTTTTGTCTAAAATGATAATTAAATGACTATAATGTTGATACTATCTCTTTTTTGTTGGTATTCAATTGAAAATGAGATGCTGGTGCAAGAACTGGCAACATTAGCATTAAAACATGTTTTTTTCTTTTTTTACTTTCAGGTGATTCAGATAATGAGCGTAGCAATAAAAATCAACACAAAGCATCCTCTCCTGTTAATAGATATCAGCCTCTCCCTAAAATAAGCCCAGATAAAAACAACAGAGATAAAGACCAAAACCTCTCCCCAGATCCAAAAAGCTATGACTCAGATGACTCCCCCTATAGAAAACACAATGGTCATCATCACCCTTATAGGAACCACAATGGGAATTCCCAAATATACCATGAACAACCAGGGTCAGAGTGGGATGACCAGCCCGGTGAAAAAAGAACCACAGACTTCCACAGGGCTGGGCATCTTACTCCCGGGCATTCTCATAATACAAAAAGAGGCCCTGTTGATCTAGATGATTCTGATGTTGCAGATGATGAGGATTTCAAAAGAGTAAACAGGGATGACCATGAAAACAGATTCAGGTTAATATACATGAGAAATCATTTATTTTTACACTTTGCACTGTCAATTTAAGCCGCCGCCCCATTAATATGTACATATATAGAAGCCATGCATTTTTACTGCAATTCTTTGAAATATTGAGATGTTACACATTTTTTTGTGCTTTGCATTTTGTTTTAAAAATATTTTTTTTAATACTTTAATTATTTTACATCTGTGCAGGAAGAAACAGGATCTCCAGAAAATGTTGGATGAAGATAAATATTTATTAGATGATGAAACAGAGGAAGAAAGAAGAAGAAGGCTGGAGGACATTGATTTTGCATTAGAAGATGACAAACAAAGATGGCATGCGAATCAGGTTATTTTTTCATATTAATATTTTCTGATTATTATAATCTTTTTTATTGGTAGCATTTCTGTTTGGCTTTAAATCATGTGCGGAAAAAAAACAAACATTTCTCAGCATACACACTACAAAGGTGACACTTGATTATTGTTTCACTGAACTTGTATATTACACATTGTTACTATTTGTGTAATTAATTTTTTTGGAATAACTTGGCATAAGCAGTAATGGGTATATATTATACATTTCCCATTTTCCTCCTTTTCATTAAGTACAGTCATGCCCCATTGAATTTCGTTCCATTTAGCACTGTTCCGTGATAACGCTGTACTAAGATCAAAATTTTTCAGAAACTCATTAAATTAATAAACATGGTAAATTTTGTCACTTATTCCTTTGATGTATATGAAATGAAAAAAAAAGTTTTTTTATAATGGTTTTTATTTAAAACCATACAAAGAGAAGTACAGTTAAATTTTAAAAGCGAAAGTATATAAATTATATATAAATAAAGTATATAGTATATAAATTTATTTACATATTCCCATTTTTACTTGATATTATTCCCCATTTAATCATGTTTTGTGGAATGTTTCCCCAGTGATAAGCAGGGTATGACTGTATTTTTAATTATATTTTATTCTTTCCTTTAAATACTAATATGATTAGGGGGTCGTTTTTCCCTAAATGAGTATTTAACATTACTGATTTGGAATTTCTGCTGATTATGTCAATGCTTAAAATTTTCTAAGACACCTACATTTTACACAGATTTTTTTTATATTTAAAACTCAGTTGTCTTTTTTCTTCAAGTATTGTCTTCATTCTATGCACATTGCTTTCATTTGCTGTTTAATATTGTGATGTAAGGTCTCTTAAATGTGCTTTTTTTTATTATCAGTTAGTTTGTGTATTTGCATTTTTTATCTATGCATGTATAGGAAGAAAGAAGAAGACAAGCTTTGTCTGACAGACGTAGAGAAGAAGAAGAAAAACATTTAAGAGAATTAGAAAATAGAAAGAGAGAAGAATTTGAAAGAAAAAAGTTGGAGGAGAATGAACGCAAAAGAAAAGAAGAAGAACGACGTCTAAGAGATGAAGAGGAAAGAAGAAGAAAGAAGGAACAGGAAGAAGAAGAAAATAGAATGTATGAAGAAGAAGAACAAAGAAGAAGAGAAGAGGCAGTGAGAAGAAGAAAAGAAGAAGAAAAGCGAAGGAAAGAAGAAGAAGAAAAGCAAAGGAAAGAAGAAGAACGGGAAAACGAAGAAGAAAAATTAAGAAGAGAGGAAGAAGAGAGACATCAAAGAGAAGAAAAGAGAAAAGAAGAAGAAAAACAAAGGAGAGAGGAAGAAAGGAGAATAGCAGAAGAACGTAGAAGAGAAGAAGAAAAAATAAAAGAAGCAAAAAGACAAGAAGAACAACAAAAGAAAGAGCAAGAGAGAAGAGAAGAACTAAAGAGAAGACAAGATCAAGAAGAGTGGGAAAGAAAATTACGAGAAGAGCATGCCAGGCAAGAAGCTGAAAAGCAGAAATCAGAAGTTAGTGCACAGTTTGTGTTAAGTATTATTTGTTTTTAACGTAGTCATACCCTGCTTTAGGCTGACATGATATTATTGCCCCATTGAGCTGTGTCTTTTGTTGTGGAATATATCATCGAAATAAGCAGGGTATGACCGTAAAAATTTTATTTGTCTATAATTGAGTACATTAAAAAAAAACCTTTTTTGTTTAAGCTTAATACTTAAAATCTGATATTAAATAATAGTAAAAATTTCCATAACAAAATGAGAACCATTATTATGCATGCAATTAAGTTTTATTATTGTATAACTGTTGTGGTTTTTTTCTTTCAATAAGTCAACTTAATTGAGCCAAATAAACTTAATGATTTAAATATATAATTGTTATGATTTTTGAACCACAAATGAATGGAGTGAATATGATAATAATGGTTATGGACTTTATCTGCCTTTAGCAAATTTCGTTTTTTTTTTGCACTACAATTTTTTCCCACTTAAAATTTATGTGAACATATGCTTTTGTATGTGCTTTTTTTTATGATAGTTTAAACTGCACTATTTATCAGCACTTTATAATGCAAATGTGAAAATAAGATAAGTGTCAAATTTATTTTGAAAAAAAAAATAATAATAATTTAATCTAAAATATGTTTAGTTTATACAATTCTTTCTTTATATAAAATGTTAATGATCAATTCAGAACTTAACATTTTATTGATATACCAGGAAATAAATTCTTCACCACCTGTGAGGGATACAGAATCAGCTAAACAACGAAGAAGAAATGAAAGTAAGAGTTTCACAGAATTCAAAACATTTAAGAATCCATCAGCTCTATTTTTTGTGTATTATTGAATTCACTATTATTAGAAATATTTTTTTAATTAGCAAATAAAAAGAAATAACTTTATTATTTTTGAAGATATCAGCTCACTGTTCTCGATATGCTTGTTTTCATTTAAAGAAAATCAGTTGCTGAAAGACATAGAAGAGGCACGACAAGCCCGACAAGATCAGGAAAAAGAGAGAGAAGAACTGGTGAAAAAAGCAAAACAGATGCAACACAAAACAACGAATAGGAGAAATGAAGGTGAGCAACTGACCTGAATAAAAAATGTTAATGCAACCAGAATCATTATTTAGTTAATTAGGAGAAAAATTAAATGCCTATAAGGTAAATTTAGTAAAAGAAAAAAGACTTAGGCTTAATTGGTTGTTTTTTTTTTATAGAAGTTCTAGGCTAATTAAGTAAATAACTAGTGCAGAGGGCCACTGGTTTAAGATTTAAAGTGACACCCATTTTACTATATTAGCTCGAGATATGTGGAAAAAAAAATATTTTGAAGAAAAGAAGAAAACAGCACCTCTAGAAGAAAATAGCAACCGACTGCAACAGGAGCTGGAAGCACTGCATAAAAAGTTGATGAATACATTAGAAGGTCCAAAAGAAAGAAATCCTAAACTGATCGATGCACAGCCTTCTCTGAAGGTAAGAAACATAAATAATTTAATGAGTTGGAGCATCAGATAAAGTAAATTAATTAATATTTCTAGGATATATATCTTAAAAAAAAAATTGTTTTTGAACTAAGTTCAGGCAAATTATATTTTCAGGCATTTTTTCAACAAAAAAACAAAGGCTATATATGTAGTTACTATTTTCAGTTTGATAATTTTACTCACGAATACGATACATTTAATTTTGTCTTTAGTTGTAATGAATAAAGAAGCTACTGGTATTTACTGACGATATGAAATAAGATAACTATGCTCTTTTAAAGTCTTGGGACTAACTAACTACATATACATGTATTAGGAATAAATGTTTGACTTTTATTAATTAATATGATTTATTGATGCTTAGGATGTAAGTAAATGTTTAAAAAATTATATTGAATCTCCAATTTTTAAAAATTATGTATTCTAAGCTAAGCTGTAGCATTCTTATTGATCTAGTTCACAAGTACGTTTCATGTGCATAATGTAATGTTAATATAATTCACTGATGTTTACTTTTTTCACCCCTGAACATTTTTTTCTGTCTTTTGTTGTATCAAGTAGGTTTTTTATGACGTCACTTAAAAATACAGCATACATTTTTGGGGGTTACACAAAATTTTATTAAGGATGAAAATGGCCTCATTGACTTTATGAAGCTTTTCAGTGAATTTTTAACCATACACATTAGTTATGATGGATTCAGAAAAGCGTTTCTTTGAAGTAAAGCAAAAAAAAAAAAATTATCAAGAGAAAAAAAAACATTATTTGTTATAAATTTTTAAACTGCTAATTTTTTTCTTCATTTCAAGAATAAATATTTGTCAATTTTGCATTTCAGAGTAACTATATTATCCAGTGTACTAAACTTCAACACGAAATCGAAGATTTCAAGCGTAGGGTAGAAAATGCTAAAATGAAACTTACGGCAGAAATGAAGGTAAATCAGTTAAATTTCACAGCTGTAACATTTTAAAAAGTTTATTTTTTAGGCTGCTTCTCGTCTAGGTGAGGGAATTTAGTTTTCGTTCAGGTAAGACTATTTTGATTTATTTAGGTGTTAACTACTGCTGGTCATTTTTGAGTTAAAAGTTTTTTTTTATTTTTTTGTTTTTGTTTATTTTGCTTCAAATAAAAAAGAAAGGGTACTGGAGTTTGGAAATAATTCTGATAGCTTTGAGCATTGCATGTGCACATTCTTGTACTTTTTATTGCTGCCTTCACTACATAATTATTTAATAAACAATAAGATCTGATATCCTGTGGTAAAACTATACTGAATTATAATTGTATCGTTAGTATAATAAAATTACTTCAAGCTTATAAAAAATTATATTAACAAGAAAAGTACCACCTTTAAAAATATAGCAGTATCTAATTACTGAGTCAAGTGAAATAAATATTTCTTTATACTGGAAACATTTTAAAAGTATTTATCGAGCATCTAGCTATTAATATTTTTTCATTTTTACAGAAGAGTAAAACGCAAACTTCCTAATTTAAATGTAATTTAATGAATAATAAGTCTTGCTATATTTGATACAATTATTTTATATATGAACTTAATCAGAGTGATATTGTACATGTGACTAACAACTCAATATTTTAATTTTTATAAAATAGCATGATCATTTATTGGACCAATTTTTTATTATATAATTTGAATATTATTTTGCTGAAAGCATGTATTTTTCTATAACTAAGATCCTCATCATAAAACAATTTCAGCTTTTCACTTTGCTTTTTTTCTTATGATTGTTCATTTCTGATTAGTTAAAATCATTGATTTTCACATTCTCCTCCTCATTAAGTCACCGACTTCTGCTGGCTCATCGCTGAGCAATTTCATTAGTACATATAGTGGGAAGATGGAATTCAGCTCGGTTTATTTTATATTAGGACATTTTATTCATTTTTTCTTTCCCTTTTTATTCAAGTTTTATTTGCTTTAACTTAAAAAAAACAGTTTCTCTCCAGAAATAAATCATTATAAAAAAAGATAGATTTTAAAAATTCAGTTTTCTTCTGGCCTGTGTCGGTCTACAAAATTTTAAAGATTTTTTTTTTAGGTCCATGTATGAGTTGTAAAAGAACAAAAGAAATTTGTTTTGAATGACTCATTGGAAAAAAAAGGGAAAGTAGATATTTTTTTCTTCTTCCATTCTCTGCCAGGTTAACATTTTAGTTAAAGTTGAGAGGTCACCTGCTTACACCTTACATCACAGCCTACCAGAAACTTTAAATAGCTACAGAGGTACTGTCTTTCCTCGATGATGCCTCATTTACTAAAGCAGTTCAAAATACATCAGTTTAAAAAATGTATATTTTAATTAAATTTTTACCGGGGAGTAGAGGGTCTGTAAAATATAATTTTGGTATTCAGAATTTAAATTATTCTTTTTAAGTTAAAAGCTTTTTTTTTTCTTTTAATCTTTCCTGAGTGTTGTTTTTTATTTGCTGTATTTAATTTTAACTATTTTAAATCACATTTAATAAGTGTTTAATTTGTTACTTAATGAAAAGCTTTTAAAGATTATATCAGTAGTTTTATTGTTAGAGATCATATAATTAAATAGATTTCTTTTAATTTTGGTACGATTTAAATATAGTTTTAGCCTGTATGTATATGATATAAGTAACAATGTCATCTGGACTTTATTGAAAACTAATAATTATAAATCCAATTTTTAACCAATCAGTTAAAATAGATCTAGGAACATATAAATAATATGAAGCATAAAAAAGCAAGGTTTCATTTATTAATGTATTGTATTTATAGTATGTTTTTAATTACCTTTTAACTAATTGTAAGCTCAACTGATAGAAATTGACTGGCACATTAAAAAAAAAACTCTGTTGGTTCTGAGATGTTACATTTTTTTGGTGGCTTTTTCTTTTTTTTTTTTTTAATTAAATTGATATACAATGTAAAGCTATTGCAACACCTGGCTATTTCTTTTGTACTGCTGCACTGTCTTCAAATTCTGTTAACAAATATGTTTGTGTGTTCACTCTGGAATATTGGCTTATATAAATAAATACTCACTGTAAAGCTGTAATTTCACAACTATTGAAATGTGTTAGCAAAAGCACATTATTTCACACATTAGTTGTTTGCAATGTAATTTTTAAGTTTCAAAGACACCTAACAGTAAAAAAAAATAACTTTGACATGATGGAGTGATCTCCCATGTATCAGCTTTTTTTTTTAAACCAAATATTTATCCTAGCTTGTATCTGATGTAAGATTTTTTTTACATTTTAAATTAGCCATAAAATTCTGAAATTAAATTTACACATATAAATATCTCAATTTTGGAGTTAACTATAAAAACTGACAGATTAAGAGACTTAAAGGCTTTGTGTTAAACAGTTAAAAATACATTTCAAGCATTGCTGAAATACTGTCTGTAAAAGTATATGATAATTTTTTTGTATTGCTATCTTTTTCTCATGATCTGACTATATTCATCTGTTAAATATAATATAAATAAACATTTCCTTAACAGCTATTTAAGATAATTGAGGCATTTCAAGCCAGACTAGCCTAGCCCACATAAAGTTATATATACAGTCGATTCCGCTTAATTGGGACACATCGGGACCGAGGCTTTTTGTCCCAATTAAGCTGCTGTCCCAATTAAACATACAAATTTACTATTGGCTTCTTGGTTTGGTTTCTTTGAGATTTGTCCCAAATAAGCGGCTGTCCCAATTAAACAATGTCCGAATTAAGCGGAATCCACTGTATATATATATATATAAATATATATATGTAAAGTTTTTGGACATTGTGCCAGCCACACTACCCCTTATTATGCAGGGGATACAGAAACATTTTGTTTTGCCGATGGCTTCAAGGGCTAAGGGAATTGTATTTAATTTACTTTACTATGTGAAGGATTTAGCCTTAGTAGCCTAATCTACAAAGTTGGATTAGGCTAGTCTGGCATAAAACTCTTCAGTCAGGATTAGTTATTGTTAACAAAATCTGATAATGTTAAACAAAATAAGTTATGCAAAAAAAGAAAAATATTACATACATATTTTAAAAACATGTTTTAGTTATGAGAAGTTTTTTAATGTAATGAAGCAATAAAAACATTATTTGTTCTACTTATATTTCAATAAAAAATGTTTTGTTTTAAGCTAAATTTCATTACTTTAAAAAAAAAACACTTTTTATTCAAGCTGAACTAATTTGCAGATTTAAAAAAAAAAAAAGAGAAAGTAACATGAATAACAACTACTATTTTTATATGTTCATGAACTTATATGCTGCAAAATATTTCTTCTGACTCATTACAATAATTTGGATATTGATTTGTTAAAAAAAATTTCAATATGTAAAACCAAAAAGAGATGTATTACATTTTCATTAAATTGATTAATGAGTTATGAAAATGTAACTATTATTAAAACAATATTTTTCATTCCCTGTTAAAAAATGATACACTTTTTCTGTATGTTATTCATTTGTTTGGTTTATAACAAATTAAATAAAAAAAGATCACCTATTGAACACTGGTGAATACAAATTTTAAAAAGAAATTGTCGTCTCACAGTTACGTTCTCAGGCTCAGGTTGATTTGAAAGCTGTAAGGGCTGAGGCTGTTCAGAATCGTCTTGCAATGAAGTTGGCTAGAGGCAGTCAAGATGCAGAGAAAGTTGTGGCACCAGCAAATTAATTAAAGAAAAATCAATTATTTTATTGTAAATTGGTAACATTTTACTTAAATGGCTTTTTAAAGATTCTTGAAGTTTTCTTGAATGCATGCCTGAGTAAAGAAATGTTTTTAATTTGTTACATTTTTGGCACCTTTTTTCTAAAATGTATAACACAACGATAGTCATTCGTGAAGCAATAATACATTAAAACACAATTATATTCTTTAAAAGAAATATTATTTATGCCAAAAAAAATGAACTAGATATATTTTTAAATGTTTTAGAAACCCAGGTTCAGTATGAATTGGATGAGTTGAAACCAATGTAAATTATTATTATATAAAAATAACTCATTTTTTATGTTCTTGCATAACAGAAATACAATCTTAACACTTGTTGAAAAATTATGTCATTTTTTTTCTAATCCAATCAAAATCATTGCACCATGCTTCTGTTTTACTAAGCCAATGAAAAAAGAAAACAATATCCTTTGATCAATGTATGCTAATTTTTTAAGTTCATTCTGTACAAATTTCATGGAATCCTAATAGCAGTACATTACAGTTATATTCCTGCATCTTAAATGTATGTTACATATATTAAGTGTGCATATTGGAAAAATACTTACTGTATTATTTATTTTGGTACAAATTTTACATTTAATTTACTCAGGCTAAAGTGTTAGACTTTTTGTTTTATAATAACTGATATAAAAAATGTAATTTTTTTTTTACATATAGAGGGTAAAATTGTCATATTTTTTTCCATTTTTAATTGATCAAAACCATCTCAGAACCAACATAGTTTTTTAATGAATGGGTCATGCATTGCAACAAATCCCTATCAACAACTTCACCATTAATTTTATACTTTTATAGCTACGTAACCAGGCAGAAGGTGAGTTACGGGCCTTGAGAGCAGAATTAAATCAGAAAAAACTTAGCATGGAAAGAAATCGACAGCAGCAGATGATAGCTCTGAATCCAGCACTGATTGATATGGTAGGCAGAGAAAATAGTCATCACAGACACATGTCAGGACCAAAGGCTGATTATTCAAAAAGTTCATTAGAAGGCTTTTAGGCAAAGTCTCTAAATAAGTATCTAATAAAAGATTTTCATCATAAAATTACTGTGTAAATTTTATTAAAAATCTGGCAGAATTTGTTTCATAATTTTTTTTATCAAATAACTTTTTTCAGTTTATTCTTTGTCCTAAGTAAATAATTTATTGTTTTTGCTATTGACTGTGTTCATGATCATGTCATTGAAAACCACTTTTAACCTTTAAAAACAGACAGAAAATTTTCCGACAGTTATTAATATTTAAGATTAAATTTCTTAATTGTTTCTTTTTTTTATAACATATACAGATAATTGAATTGTTTTTTAAAGCAATAATTATAGAATCACTTTTGAATGTTTTCTTTAATGGTTTGTGTGCCAGATACCAAAAAATCCAGAAAAGCCTGCAGTTACTTAACGAGCCACTTACATAAATAAGGCAACTTTTTAATGTCAAACCCTTTCATTTTGATAAATATATTCTGAACTATTAGTACAAGTCAGTACTTTATTGATAAAAAAATCATAACAGAAAAAGGAGGCCAGAATTAGAGTTAACATTTTAGCTTTATACGTTGATACATAATTACAAAGACTCAGACAATGAATTTCATTTGAAGTAGCTGCTGTTAAATGTTACTTTTTATTGGTAAGATTTTCACTTTCTGCTGATGTAAATATTTGTTTACTGTTTAAACTTAAATAAGTGCCAAAGTCATAAAACATTTGTAGCCATGAGCTCAAGTGACACACATGGAATATATTTTTAATCTTTTAAAGTTTAAAATGATTCAGTATAAGATTTGCTTCATTTCAGTGTAAGAATGAGATGAAATTTCTTAGATCCTATAAACCATTAATGGGACAGTTTATATGGTGCCTTTCTTTCATCCCCACCCTAGCCGATAGTGCAATGGCCATGGAGGCACTACAGGAGATAAAGCAGGGATTTTAACCATAACCTAAAATATCCATTGGTCCTCACTGGAGATTGAACCAGTGACCTTCATTTCATTGTGTATTAAGTCCCTGTTAGGATGAGATGAAATCTCTTAGACCCCATAAACCTCTAATTGGATGGTTTTTGCATTGCCCTTCTTTCATCACCACCACAGCCGATAGTGCAATGGCCATGGAGGCACCATTAGAAATAAAGCAGGGACTTAAACCATGACCTGAAATATCCTTTAGTCCTCACCAAAAATCAAACCAAGAACCTTCAGGTTGTCAGTCAAGCGCTTTACCACATGACCAACCGTCCCTTCTTCAGTTCAGTAGAGCTATTCATATGCAATGAATATATTAATAAAAAAATAAACTTTTTTTTTGGTCAAAATTGTTTTAGTATTTATCCTACCTTGTACAATCAAACTGATCGATGATATATTTTATTTCTACGTGCTGTTAAAGCGGTTACTTTTACTAGGGATTCAGAGTTAATTAATATCCAGATAAAATATAATTGAACACTGTATGATATTTTTTTTGTAAGGAAATGTGATCTTTTCTTTTAAGGAAATGTGATCTTTTTTTAAAGGAAATGTGATATTTTTTTTTAAAGAAATGTGATCTTTCTTTTTTAAAGAAATGTGATCTTTTTTTTTTTTAAAGAAATGTGATCTTCTTTTTAAAGAAATTAATTTAGTTCAGAAGCAGTAAAGTAAAAGTTTTTTCCAGCCAGGGTAGGAAAATAATCTTTCATTTTTTTTTTCAATACTTTATTTTGAAATTTATGACATCCTTTTTCCTCGTTCATAATTGCTTCAATATATTATACAATGTAATATCCTTCAGTTATCATTGGGAATTTAATTTTAATCATTTACACCAGGGCTTCTTAAACTTTTGTAATTCACGACCCCATTTGTGATTGCGAGTTTCTTGACGACCCCCATACAAATATAAAAGAAAAAAAAAATTAATATGAAATGTGGCAAATCACAACAATAAAGAAATACACAAATGTTTCTGTTTTATTAAAAAATTCTTAAATAATAATGATCTCATTAGATTGTCGTCTGTATTTGGTGTAAATGAGGACGTATGTCCGGTCTGCATGACACTGATAACAACACAAAGTTACCTCTCCTTCCTTTTTGTTGTTGATGTAGTCTGTGACCTCCAATATGTTACCTTGTTGATGTAGTCTGTGACCTCCAATATGTTAACTTGTTGATGTAGTCTGTGACCTCCAATCTGTTAACTTGTTGATGTAGTCTGTGACCTCCAATATGTTACCTTGTTGATGTAGTCTGTGACCTCCAATATGTTAACTTGTTGATGTAGTCTGTGACCTCCAATATGTTATCTTGTTACTTATGTTACCTTCATCTCGAACTTCTCAGTGTCACATAACAATCTCATTGTTTTCGTATTATGATGCCATCAAACACGAGTAACATTATGTACATAAGCATATCAAACACGACATTAGTACATAAGCATATCAAACACTACATTATGTAGGCCTACATAAGCATATCAAACACTACATTATGTAGGCCTACATAAGCATATCAAACACGATATTATGTAGGCCTACATAAGCATATCAAACACAACATTATGTACATAAGCATATCAAACACAACATTATGTACATAAGCATATCAAACACAACATTATGTACATAAGCATATCAAACACAACATTATTTACATAAGCATATCAAACACAACATTATGTACATAAGCATATCAAATTTAAATTAAATTTTGGAGAATACCAAAGTCTTCATTCTAGTTTAAAACAGTCTATAAAGAAAAAAACTATTTTTACTTCAATATTGAATTATTTTGAATACTATATGTGGGCCAATACTACATTTATAAAAACACTGTACAATAGAATAAGACACAATGATTGGTTTACACAGTCACCAAGAGTTCCCACAGACGACATTTAAACGGTCACGAGTATATGTAATGCACAAGTGTTAACGTTGACAAATTTATTTATTGATTGCAAACCGTTTTTTTTAGCCAAATTAAAACTCAACAATTGTCTCCCCTCTTCATGACTTTCCACACCAAGATAATACGAGCTAGGTCGCGCCGTACTTTGGTAGAAGATAGGAAGGGCAGCTTCTAGGGACCGGCAAAATGTTTTCCTTTGAAAAGAAAATTTGGAACAAATAAACAATAAAGAATTTACCTCCTCCAAATGATTACATTCTATAACTGTCACGACCTAATTTCTTTCTTTATCTTCCAAGGGCTTTTCCCTCTGTTCCATATTTAGTCGGACACACATTCTGTGAATACAATCAATAAACATATAAACTGTCTCAGGACAAAAAAGATAGGGAGAATAACAAAAATATATAATACATCGGTACATGGGCGTCGCTAGGAATTTTTCCAGGGGGGGGGCAAATAACAACTTTATGACATTTTTTTTAATGTAAGGGGGGGGGGGGAATGCCCCCCTCTTATATGACATTTTTTCAAAATGTAGGGAAGGGGGAAAAATGCCCCCCTCCCATGAATACGCCCATGCATCGGTACATGTTTACAAGACAAGATCCACACTCTTGTCCGACATGTACATTAATTAATTATGACTACGATTAATAGATAATAGTGTGCATTTATGAAGTACATCTCAGTTTTAACTCAGTACAGCCAAATTTTTATAAGGGTCAGCTGACATTCCCACCAACCATTTCACAATGCTCTACTGAGGTACCAACTAGCCTGATTGCTAAGTGAACTTTGACCACTGGCCAGCTTCCATGCGTCACACTATACGTCATGGTTCATCTCAAGAGAATTTATTTGCATATCCCCCCCTTTTTTTTAAAAAATTGAAGTATGCTAGTACAAGCCTCGACTGTCGACATGAAGGTACCTGGTTTGATCTCCGATGAGGACCAAGAAAATTTTTCAGGTCATGGCTTAAGTCCCCGCCATATCTCCCGTGGTGCCTCCATGGTCATTGCACTATCGGCTATGGTGGAAATGAGAGAAGGGCACCATAAAAAAAGGCCCATTAGTGATTTATACGATAGGATCTCAGAGATCTCATCTCATCCTTACAGGGACTTCACACACATACACACACACACACACACACACACAGTACAAGCCTCGGTGAACAAAGAATACTAATTTGGGCTTATAATAGTATAAACAAAATAACATTCGTACATTTTTGTAAATAATATTGTATACTAAAATGCCCCGTAAAAACAAAATAATTGGAATATAATAATAACGCTGGCTTTAAGCATAACGAAAAGAAATGAAAGTTCTAAGAATTTTCTCAATACATTCGCATTATTCCATTATTCAGCGTTTAACATCATGTTAGATCAATACGTACAATATCTGAGCACACAATTCGAGGAGTTCAAACTTAGGCCTATGTCAATAATGACCTATCAACAGAAAATAACGATTATTAAACAAGTGGTATGCTAGATTACATACAGACATACTTCTGCTAAGGACGCCTATTTGAGAATGAACTAACTACTAAACACCTGTCAAGGGACACTGGGTCTTTAGGGCCTCTTAGCATGACATAATTTGCTGTAAAATGATTAGTTATAGGCACAGTTTCGTGCTGAATAGTGCCCAGGGTGGACTAAAAAAAGCGTGGGCGCCAGAAACTTTTCTTTTTAGTTTGAAAGAATTAAACTATCTATTGCACCGGTGCTATGCATTATATTTATTTTGACATGATTTATGATGATCTCAAAGCGATTTTTCCCCATTATAAGCATTATTTAAAAATAATTCGGTTCATAATTCTACAAGATGTTAATTCATGGACTCGAAATTATTAAAATCATCTATTGTCATATAGAATCTATAAGTGTGTCAACTTTAAATCTTCTCACTAAATAGAAACTGGTCCAAAATTGAATAACAAGATTTGAGGAAAAACTAAGCCCCCTCCCCCCCCCCACACACACACAGAGCGAAATTAATTAAAAGCTTATAATAAAAACAACATGTACTTGATATTTAACCTTTGACCTTAGTTTAGTTTACAAAAAGTTCACTATTAATCAATGATAAAAGTCAATTAAATCATCTTTATCATATTTTTTTTTAGATGTGCAGATAACAGTTACCTATCCCACTGGGCGTCTCCCAATCTTCAAGCAGACGACAAAAATAGTTCCAACGTAATAATTTCTTCGTCTTGCACCAACATCGAACGAATGAATGCAAGGAGAGATGCGGTCTGAAAAATATGAAACTTTAATGACACACATTTTCCCTTTTTTTTTTTTTTGAGGTTAAAAAGTGAAGTGATGCCAACTTTTTTTTTCGCTCAATTTCACGCTCTTTTGATACGAAAATATTCCGGAACATATAATTGGCTGAATAAACGTGTATGGTAGGGGAAAGGGGTAACCCATGCATCAAGGGAAGTAATTTTGCGCCATCATTATCTTCAACAGAGTTATCGGCCTTCTATAGTGCACTCTTATAAATACCCCATTATTTGTATGTTTTCAAAGCTGTTTTATTATTTCACGTTATAGAAATTTGATTTATATTAATTCAGACAATGATTTATAGGCTAATGAATTCTTTTTTTTAATAAACTAACGCCATTTTTATAAACCCCCTAGAAACAGTGCCGAAACCAGCGTTAGTGGCATTCTAGATGAACTCTGAAAATATCTCACCATTCCCGCGCTAAAAAGTACTAAAGTATGAAGTTGTCGCCCCAGACTAGTAGTAAAGTAGCAGGGTTGTTAATTACCTGAGGTGACCTAATTTCTTTGAACATGATCATCTGGAACAAGCATGAACTTTTGTCAAGCTTACCAGCTAATATGGGCAGATTGATACCACTGGATGAGTGACAGGCTTAATTAAAGGGGGGGGGGAAGGTTAAATCATGTAGGATAGGGGAGAGGATGGAGAAAGACTAAGTCTCTACTATTGCCCTAGTTAAATGTTTTCTTGAGTGAGAAGTTATTCTTAGATTGATAAGGAGTATTTAAGGCAAGGTTGACTATTCTCCCTGGGGATGAACCTGTATAAAAGACATGTTCATATTTACTAGTGTGTATATATGTATATGCCTTATTCTAATTTATTGCACATATTCCCAATGACTTTTGTTGAGAATTATCCCCCTTGTTAAGCAACGCTTGACTGTATATAATCAAATTTAAAGGATTAATTTTTGGTTGATTGTTTTCTGTAGCTTTGTTTATTTCAAATTCTGAATGTTGTATTTACCCAACAGTAAATTATTTAATGATAATAATAATAAAATTTTCAGATTAATTAACAATATAATTACATATACGATGCTACCCTTAAATGTCTTTTTAAAATAAACATAGATTTTGCTGCTAATGCTCCTGATAGTGCCACCTGATGTGCCTTCCCCCCCCCCCCTATATCATTGCACTTTACAGCCCTGTTCTTATCTGTAAATGCCTGTTGGTTTATGAAATTAATCAAGAATGCTCAAAATAAAGCTATCAAACTTAGTTTAATATATATATTATTTATTTATTTTTGTTATGTATCTTTCGTGAAATCCACATTATAATTTTTGAATTTGATTACAATTTGAAAAGTGATATTCATATTAATATGAATGCTCAGAATTACCTGTTGGAGATTAAAACCTTCAAATGAAGCATTGATTATTTTCAAGGTATTTTTCTCCCTTGAAGCACATAATTATTATGTGTACTGTTATAATTTGTTTTAGGCCTAAGTAAAAACTTTTTTTTACTTTCTTTTAATGTTAATTTTATTTATAATCAATGAAATTAAACTTCTCTTAGGTACCTATCTTCAATAGTTGGGTGGACATTGGTCAAACTCCCATTTAGTTGATCAAAAATCATTTCATCATTGTATTATCTTAATGAAATTGTCTGTAGTTATTTAAAGACATGATATTCCAAAAACTGTAAACAACAGAAATCAAAGAAATTTGTCAAAATATTGTTTTAATCACTTGCTTTTATTTTACACAATGATATCTTTTTGTGATGTTTTACAATTTTTAAATAGTTGTTTTTTTATTTAAAAAATGTCTTTCAATCGTTCTGCAATAGCTAAAAACATTTTTGTTAAACATTATCCTAATCTATAATTATCACAAGTAAGAGTTATCATTATAGACCAGTGACTGGCTTGCAAATAAATTTAATGCGAATAATTCTATTGCAGTAAGGTTGTAAACTCTATCTCATAGTTCAGGTAATGGGTTTGTGTCGTACCTAGAGCTATCATTGTCATTGCAGTTGTATCTGTAATTGGAATGTAGCACTAAAGAACTGTTCCAACATATTGTGGCTGCTAGCAAGAAATATCATCTTTGATCTTATTTGATTGTATAGAACAAATTTAATTTAAAATTGTTTGGGGTTTAGCAGGAAGGAAGGTAAAATTGAAACACAATTTTGCCTTTTGTTTAATAATCGAAGCTATAATTATTTCTAAATATGTTCAGTTAGTGATTGAATATTTATATTCAACAATAATTTATAATTCTTAAAAATGATTTTTTTTCAAAATGTCCTATACCATTGTGCCAAAAAAAACACCAAAGTTAAAACATTACTTGTTTTGAATAAAATAAGAAAAAAAAAACTCATGCCATTTGTATTTGATAACTAAGACAATTTGACTTAGAAGGGTGTGTGAAGTCCCTGTAAGGATGAGAAGAAATCTCTTAGATCCTTTAAACCACTAATGGGACGGTTTTATGGTGCCCTTCTTTTATCCCCACCATAGCCGACAGTACAATGGTCATAGAGGCACCACGGGGGATATAGCAGGGAATTAAGCCATGACCTGAAACATCCATTGGTCCTCACCAGAGATCGAACCAGGGACCCTCAGGTCGACAGTCGAGTGCACACGAGCATCCGTCTCCTGGCTCTTCCAGTAACAACATGCACAATCGAGAGATCATTTAGCACTCTAAGACAAGTAAAAACATAAAAACTAATTGCATCAAATGTAGGGTAACCTAAGCTCTGTACATTCAAATAGTCATAATATCTTAAGCTTTTTTGTGATTAAAATAATAAGAGATATAAAGAGGTGAGGTAAAAAAAACTAAAAAAATTGGTCATTTTAAAAAAATTCACACACACACACACACAAAGAACTGTTACGTATATATTCAACATAAATATATGAAAATGTGGGTACAAAAAGCTCTGAATTATAAAGTAGTCGTTAGACCAATGACATTTATATATACAGTACAGTGATGGATAAATCCATGCATGTAAAAATCAATATGATGATATTAACAGTAACATTTAATGCATACAGTTCAATTATATTCTGGCACAGGTGGACCACCTTATAGATCACGATGCCCCCCGTGCGAGGTAACAACATTTATTTTGATGTGCTTCTCTCTTCAATTTAACATTTTTTATTTTGTAATCAGATACGACTGATTAGTCGAAATCTGACTAAATTTTTTTCCGATTGCTCTTTTCGCGTGGTTGAATTGATCAAATTACACTAACATAAATAATATAGTAACAAGTACGTAGGTTTGTACACTTAGCATAAAAATAGGTACAATTAACATACATTTGAAAGAAACAGATTTTACATAAATAATTTATTACAAATAATATAGACAAAATGATAAAACATCTTTATTTATTAATTAGTTATTCGTATTCAATTTCTTTTTTTTACAAAATATTAGTTACAAGAACCAAAAAACAATCTTTAAGAATTATTTCCCCTGATGCGTTCTAAATTTTGCAATATTTTTCTCAAGGTAACTGGAAAAAATGTCAATACTTCTACATACCTTTACTTGAATGCTACTAATGACATTGATTAAATACTGGTATAATTTCGATATATTTCAACTATAGAGTGCCTTTATGTACATTTATTGTGAAAAAGTTGATAGGCTTTAAAATATATAGCCCACATTTAAAATTGGTCCAAATAGGTAACATAATATACTGCTGATTGTATTTAAGCACAAACAAGTCTTTTCTATGTGATACTTAACTTGATTACCTGTTTTTTTTAAGATTTGTAAGAATCATGTTTAATTAAAGCTAATAGATGTTCATACTTCAATATATTTCTAATACTCAAACTGAACTAATATTAATAATAATGCTTAATAGAGTGTGAAGTCCCTGTAAGGATGAAATTAAATCTAATGGGACGGTTTTTGCAGTGCCTTTCTTTTATCCCCACCACAGCTGATAGTGCAATGGCCATAGATGCACCACGGGAGACATAGCGGCACTTAAGGCACGACCTGAAATATCCATTAGTCTTCACCGAAGATCGAACCAGTGACCCTCAGGTCGACAATCGAGCGCTTTACCACACGACCATCCGTAGCGGGCCGCATTTTGGCCTTAATACAATTGACCGACACAGTTACTGATATTAATTGATAAGTCCTGGTGAGTTGTTTTACGCCCGTTCGGCGTGAAGCAGACGTTTTATGGGTTGGAACTCCGCCAACTAGATCCGCCGCCATACTTTTGTGTCTCTACCCCCTTTTTGATCTCTGTTGACATAAAAGTCGACGAATATGGTGTTGTTTTAGACGGGGCACCATTAAACAGAGCCTGGGGTTGGTCACTGCTATGCCACCTCTAACAAATGTTAGTTGAGGGATTCCAAGGATGTTGCGTACTGCAGTCGATCGTGTCACCCCGCACCACACAGAAACTTGACATTCTCTGACTACCGGGGCCTCTTTTCACAACTGTCAAATCTTTTTATAGCTGATTATGGAAAGCGACGGGGGGGGGCTTCAAATGCCTGGACCAGGGACGTACTGGCAAAGGACGACGCGAAGAGCATTCGCCATGGGCCATTTGGGCGGGTGATCTAATTACATTCATCATAAATAAATTTTGACGGATACATACAGTTAAATCAGTAAAAAAAAATGTTTTCTTAAATTCGATTATATGTGAAGTATAAACAACATTGAACTAATTTGTTTAAGGTTTAACCTTTAACCTCTTTTAACTTTAAAAGCAGCCCGAATCCCGCCAAAACCCAATGGAAACAGCTAAACGGGTACGATACAGCTCACAAGAAATATCAGTTTTCCTTAGAATGGGTTCTCATTTGTACAGATACGATACTTCTTCCATCTGACCTGTTTGTCATGTAAAGTAGAGCAGTTCGCTCTATTGTGTTAATACTACTTGTTAGTAATTAGCTTCTCTGATTAATATTTACAGTCTTTGAAAGCTACTGGGCTAAGGGAGACGGATCCACGATTGAAAGAATGCATGCAGAATTTGAACAGCCGGCAAAGTGAAATTAGCGACAGAGACGCTGTGCAGAACATCTTCATTGATAAGGAAACATTCAGAGAGTATGTCTATGTGTTGTTGACATTAGATATAAATACAAAGGGCTGTAACTACGTTTTTACTGTACAAATCATCATTAAATTCACGCTGTTGTCTCCCATATAAAGACCCTTTTTTTGTTTAAAAAAGAATAAAAAAACCTTAACTGAAGACTTGAAAAATGTATTAAAATCTATGTAGTTGTAAAACGTACTGTTGATATTATTATTATTTTTTTGCTATTATGCTTTAATTTACAGATGCATAACAGAAAATATAATTTTAATAGCCAAGGCCTTCAGAAACCAGTTTATAATTCCAGAGTTTGAACAGTTCACTCAAAGGATTGATGAACTTTTCTGGAGAGCTAAAGCCAACACCCATGGGCAGGTTAGAAATATGAAAAAACACAAAAGTGGTGCAAAAAAAAAATCTTGACTGCTTCATATTGTTGTATTTAATTATAGCATAAAGTTTATTGAAATTTGGTGAATTCATTAGCTAAGTTAGCAGTGCTAGCATTACTTTGAAAAGGTATCAAAACTTACAAATTTATCGTCGACATCAGGCCTGTCATCTGAGGGCTGTGAGGGTCACACTGTATTGTCATAATGACTGCTCATGACATATTATTGCAGTCATTTCGATAAAAAGAATCGCAGAATATTTAAACTAAGAAACGTATTATGTACATACAACTGGTTTAGCACTGAACCATGTTCATCGCTGCAGTCTAATTCTGGCTTCCTATCAATCTCCTCAAACTGGGAGCACTTTGATTACATACTGCCCACTGTTGATAAATCATTTTTTTCTCAAAATATGATGAGCTAGTATTTGGACCCATTCTTCACTAGGGTGGCAAATATTCTATTATATCTCTTCCTCCTTCTCTCTATTCTGTCTTTTCTTCCTCTCACTATGCTTTATTATCTCCCCTTCCTAGGTTGTATTCTTGCTCTGGCCCTCTACACATTCTATATTCACTCTACCCCACTCTAACTCACTCTACCCCACCCTTTTCTGTAGTCTCTCATCCTTAACCATACTGACCATCCACTTTTTAGTTATTGAAATTATACAGTAAAATGAACCCATTATCCACACCTTGTGCACCCCCCCCCCTTTTCACTAGCTTTACCATACATACTGGTGAGCAGTGAAGTATGCCACAAAGAGCAGTCACTGTGGTGGAAATGTCATTTTTATAAAGATTTTTAATATTTCGGCACAAGCACATTTCATCGCAGTTTTGCCTCATGTTGTAGATGATAGAGTCCCCCACCCCCTCCACAGTGCCTTGATGCTGGTAATGCATCTCCCTTGTGGCCCTGGGCACAGCAACGAATTGATTGGCTTTTTCAACTCATTACATGCAATATAATTAACAAATTGTCTTGATAGCCATGGTCTAATTAGATCAAAGAGGTCTAAAATTAGCCCACTCAGACTCCAACCACGCAATTTGCCATTTTTAAAAAAGTGAGAACGATTTTTTTTATCCCATGAAATATGCACAAGTAAACCAGCGTGCAAGAAAGTCAAGTTAATATTAGAATTTTAAGAAAAAAAAATCACAGAACAAATATTTTGGGCAAAGGGCTGTATGCTGCTTGGTCTACACGATGTCCAAATAAATTACATCATATCATAAAGTAATAGTAAGTAAAGTAAAGTTGCCTTAGCCCTATCGGGCCATCGGGGCAAATGAAGTGTAGAATTCATCTGTTTCTATAACCTCGGCATATGAAGGGATTGTGTGGTTAGCACAACGCCCAGCCGCCTGGTAAATGGTACCCATTTAAAGCTGGGTGGACTTGTGGGACGACTTTGCACAAATTTAACCTGGAAAAATTCCACGGGCCTCACCATTGGGGATCGAACCCAGGACTCTCAGGATGACAGTCGAGTATCTACACCACTCGGCCATCCGTCCCACATCATATCATAGGAATAGATAAAATAAAGTAATCCTTATGTAAACAAAGGCTAGCGAGAAGTAGCCTACTTGCATGTTACCAGGGAGATGAAAAAATGATAATATTTGAATTATTTTATTTAAAATATGTTCAGTTGTTTCCTTGTGTAAATATTTCAGCTGGCAAGCTGGGGTTTAGCCATCTGTACAGTTGATGGTCAAAGGTAATAACAAATATATAATGTGGAAATACATCATTGTGTATTACTCTTTTACTTTCTTATATGTAAAAGAATATTAAATTTAGTGATAACATTTAAGTCAAAGATGATAGTTGTAATGTCAAGGTCACCATCGGTGATTTTTCTAGACTTATTTGTTAACCGTGCATATTAATTTAGTGAATATGTCATTAACATGTTTGATTCTTAATCTCATATAGGTATGCTCTTGGTGATGCTTATGACCCGGTGTGTCTGCAATCTGTCAGCAAACCGTTGACTTATGCCATGGTTCTGGATGAGCTGGGTCCTGATGTAGTACACCAGTATGTAGGCCAGGAGCCTAGTGGGCAAGCTTTTAACACCATAGGACTGGATCCAAAAAGTGATTTTTTAAAATCCTTCACAGATTAGCATTTATCGATAGATCATTTTTGAATATTTTTATGAGAGCTTTAAGTAAATCTCCAATAAAACTATTCATGTTTTTAAATGTTGTTTTATTTTGTTTCTTCCGATCGACCACATAATCCTATGGTGAATGCTGGGGCAGTGGTCATTTGTTCATTGCTCAAACAAGGCATGAATTCGGCTGATAAATTTGATTATGTAAGTCTAACATCACTGGTTAAATATAGAATGCATAGCTATGAGAATTTTTTTTGGATGGATAAATTTTCATGCATATATTTTTTTTCTCAAAGTTCCCTGTTAACTTATTTTCCATCTCTGTATCATACATTTTTCAGAATCAACAAAAGCTTAGACAATTGGCTGGAAATGAGTTTGTCTCCTTTAATAACTCCATGTAAGAGCTCAACTTTCTGTTGCAATACAAATAAAAATGAACAGTTTGACTAGTACCTAAATTGTTGATCATTGGCAGGCAGTGATTTGTTATTTTCTTTTTTTTATGTTATGTTATTGCTACAGTGTATTATAAAAATTTTCAGATTGTATTTATGTCCTAAATAATTTTTAACAATTTTAATGTTACAGATTTTTATCAGAGCGTCAAACAGCCGATAGAAATTTTGCAATTGGCTACTATCTAAAAGAAAAACAGGTGAGATGAATATTTACTTTCATTAAATTTTTGTTTAATATATAAGATATTGAAGTAAAAATTTTATGTCTGTTACTGTAATGTTTTTTTTGTTTTTGCAGTGTTTTCCCAGAGGCGCAAATCTTCATGAACTGCTGGATTTTTACTTTCAGGTAATTTTTTTTTTTATTTTTTATCTCGCTCATAATATTTTTGTTTGTTTGTTACATAGCCTGTGTTAAGCACTTGAGGATATAGTATTGTAAGCCAGGAGTCATGGTACCCGCCTATACTTGTGTCAGCTATCTATTCTAGGCTCGGTTTGACTTAAAGATATCACCCATCCTGGGCGGACTTATGTCAGTGAAGGTCCCGGGAGCAGAAGAAAACATTGGGCGTTTGAGAAAAAGAGAGGAGAGACATAATAAAGGGTTTAAAATCTGTGGCCCCTAAATAAATAATTGGGTGTCCTGTGAACACGCCTGATGCACCGTCACTAAGTCTGCCTCTGTCACCCATACTCATTACATGAGAATTGTTTTGTTTTATACATCCTGTTAGTTTTGTCAACTCATTTAATTTTATCATGCTACATGTATTTTAATAAATTATCTGGTAAAAGTGAGTTTTTTTTCTCTCAGTGTTTGAATGTTTTTATATGACGAAAAGAAAAAAGCATAAAAAGAAAAAATGCAACTTATTCAAAGAAATTATATCTATAATTTCCAGCTCTGCTCTGCGGAAACCACATGTGATTCAGGTGCTGTTGTTGCTGCCACACTGGCCAATGGTGGCATCTGTCCAACCACTGGCCAGTTCGCCTTTAAGGTATGTAATAAAATAATATAGCTTACTTTTTTACCTAAATACATTTTAAGCATAGTCCGCTTGTCGCGTTACTTCTTTACTATTTATTTTACAACACTTAGTGTCAGGGTTGTAAGGAACTGTTAATATTGAAATGATGATATATTCTGGATGTTGATGAATGGCACAGACTTGGAGGCGTATGGTCTCATGGTGAAGACTGCCATGTTAACACCAATGTTCATAACACTTCATCAAATAAGAGTCTTAACTGCATGGCTCGAATTATTGATACATTTATTTACAACGACATTAAGGTAACAAACATGTTGAATGATAAGACGCTGTCGTGTTAAGTATTTAATGAACTATTATTTCTTAGTCTAAATCAAAATCAATAACTACCTCGAATTAGATCTCTAACAAAAAATGTTCCTTTATCAAGTTTCGTCTCTAAGTCAACTACTATCTCCCTGTGACGTCAAATAGCAACCAATCTAAATATTACACCTCACACTTCATAGTGCGGTGCGCAAACTCAGGATTAATAAAAATAAATTTGTAATTAATATTACATGGGGGTGAATTCTTAACGTAACACCTCCGTTCATCTCAAGTTTCGTGTTACGAAACAAACAAAACATTTTATACTATATCTAGCTAAAAGCACTATGTTCTAGGCACGTCATCAAACATCAAAAAATACTAGACACATCTAGGCATATAAATGTACACATAATACACATGACATCAATCAATAAAATTCAAATTGAGAAGGAAATGAGAAATAGACAAAACAAAAAAAAAAAAAAATATACTACTGATAATATGATATCAATGACTAAAATTAGAATTGGGAAGGGAAAAGAGAAAACAAAAAACATGTTATTTAGTTCATAGTTTTCCTTTTCTTTCCTTGACGGTGTGGTCATCTGGGCTGGTACTGCTTGCGATGTCTGATCGACCGAGGTGGTCAACAGGTCACTGTTTTCAAGGGTGAACGATAACTCTTGACTCTCAGCACTGTTCTGCTGTATGGTAGACCGTTGTTCGTCTCTGGCGTGGTGAGAGACGCGTAGTAACTTTTGAAGGCTGTGGTCAGTCTGTGAAAAACTACTCGATTTCTAGAATGGGAAAATTTTGCTTACGTTTACGAGGGAAAAAAAAAATGTTGGGCTTATTACTCTTAGTGCACTTAGTCAAACAAACAACACAACTAGACTTACCGTGCATCCTTCTGGCCCTAACTGATCTTACTTAATTCAGTTACTACCTATAGTTCCCTATATCACTTACCTTGTTTCGTCACGCATTTAATCTATAAAACTCTTTCTAAACCTCAGTATCTTGGCAACATTTACGTCTCACTTAAAGGGATGAGGTATCATCTAAACTACGGCATTATCTTTGTATAAATTATTTACACCTACTTTTATACTCTACTGGTACGTATGGAAAAAGTATGTCAAGTGGCCCAGGAGCTATTTTACCATATGCTCCCTCCAGTTGCAATTCAAATTTCTCTCCCTGCCTTGAAATAACCCATATCTAGGTTTTTTCATTTGATAAAAGTCGTTATCCACCCGATTATTTCTTGGTACTGACTTAGAAGCGAAACACTGATCAGGGTAATGAGGCCTAAAGCAATGCTCTACCCTTCGCCTATCATATACATTTTACCCATATTTCTATAGCGGTAACTTCGACTATCATCCCCTCGGCAAGTGTAGTTTATTCTTCTACCATCATGATGTCGTGGGTCGTATCTACCCCTATACAAAAACACGTCATTCGTACCATGTCTACACTGTGTCTTCATTTGTCTACTCTTCAACAAATTCTCTTTTTCGCAACATTTCCCTTTTTCATTAAATTGTCGTCTAATTTCATAATCACCTCTGTCTGTCCTAACACGTTCTATGGGCATATCGCTATTGTAGCTATCGTTCCTCCTAACGACTATTATTCTATATGTATTGTGATTTTTTCCTGTAAATCGAATTCTCTGCCATTGTTCATCTTCTCCCACTGACTGACTTTGATTAGCTACATGTTTAAAACTCCCTTGAAATGCTGTTTTCCGTTGTGTTACCTGGTTACTTTGTTTACTAATGGGATCCATAATTGGAGACATCTTTCTAATAAATTTAGACCTGTTTATTTCTTTATTTATGTGTTCTCTTTCTCTATTCACTGGTTGCATTACTTTATCATCTTTACTTCTGTGTATAGCGCTGTTACGTATTTGTCCATAGTTAGCGTCTGTATCTCCTTTGTTTACAACCACTGGTGATTCTACCTCTATTTTCTTAATAAGTAAGTTCAATAGTTTTTCTATTGCATCCACCCTAAGTGGTAGGCCTTCTAAAGAACTGCTAGTCTTTAGTTTACTATGTGTGTCTTTCTCCAAGTTCAATCTATTCAATTCAGCCTGCAACATATCTTTCTCTGATTTAAGTCGTTTATTTTCTAGTCGTAGCTTCTCATTTTCTTCTTGTATATTATTTATATCATGTTTCTATCTTTCTGCCTGCATTATCTTAGTAGCCTTGCACATAATTTCTTCATTCGTCCTTTCAAATACATGGAAACCTGCCATCAGTTCTTCGTGGTCTACTGTCGTCTTTGTCTCGTCAAATATGTGACATTTATCTTGGGCTATTCTGTTGGGAAGACTATGGTCTATAATTGATTGTGGGGTGATTGGCGGTGGAGGGTTGGGGTTATTGCACTGGCTATTCCTTAAATATTTCTCTAGCTCTAATTCTTTGATTTTTAATTGGGTTTGTGTAATTTTGTAGGACTTTTCTTTTTCTACCCTAGCCTGTTCATTATCTACTCTATCCTGCGCCCATTTCTCTAATTTCTTTGGCTCTATCCCTAATGATTGTCCTAGTGACACGAAATGTTCGAATGATGACATTTTTCTATACGTAGATAGGCTACGAGCTAAATATGCTACACTGGTACAGTTCAACACAAGGTTTCTTACTGGCACAGTTCAACACAAGGTTTCTTACTGGTACAGTTCAACACAATGTTTCTTACCGGCACAGTTCAACACAATGTTTCTTACTGGCACAGTTCAACACAAGGTTTCTTACTGGTACAGTTCAACACAATGTTTCTTACCGGCACAGTTCAACACAATGTTTCTTACTGGCACAGTTCAACACAAGGTTTCTTACTGGTACAGTTCAACACAATGTTTCTTACCGGCACAGTTCAACACAATGTTTCTTACTGGCACAGTTCAACACAATGTTTCTTACTGGTACAGTTCAACACAAGGTTTCTTACTGGTACAGTTCAACACAATGTTTCTTACTGGCACAGTTCAACACAATGTTTCTTACCGGCACAGCCCAACACAATGTTTCTTACCGGCACAGTTCAACACAATGTTTCTTACTGGCACAGTTCAACACAATGCTTCTTACTGGTACAGCTCAACACAATGTTTCTTACCGGCACAGTTCAACACAATGTTTCTTACTGGCACAGTTCAACACAAGGTTTCTAAACTAATCGCAATAAACACTATTTAATTAAACGAACGAAAGAAAAATTCTGGGTACAAATACAATACAAAGTATACAAGACACAAGGCAGAGTAACTGATAGTACCAACAAATAAAACAATACTGTCACATATACAAAACTGTACAGGAATAATCAAACAAATAAATGTAATGCAATCTCTCCGAGCACCGATTTGCCACTCTGTTACACAAGTAACAAAGATGTGCTCATGGGGAGACTACTAACAAAATATTTAGAAAGATTCAACATAAACGGGACATTTGATAGTGCACTAAGAGAAAATTGAAACTTATCTGATATTTCACGGATCCTCACAGACTGACTGTCTCACTCTCTGTTTGGTCCGCTGTACTGGTGTGGGTCGGTGTGGCTTTCGTTGACTGTATGGGCCGTGGTCCGCTGTACTGGTGTGGGTCGGTGTGGCTTTCGTTGACTGTATGGGCCGTGGTCCGCTGTACTGGTGTGGGTCGGTGTGGCTTTCGTTGACTGTATGGGCCGTAGTCCGCTGTACTGGTGTGGGTCGGTGTGGCTTTCGTTGACTGTATGAGCCGTAGTCCGTTGTACTGGTGTGGGTCGGTGTGACTTTCGTTGACTGTATGGGCCGTAGTCCGCTGTACTGGTGTGGGTCGGTGTGGCTTTCGTTGACTGTATGAGCCGTAGTCCGCTGTACTGGTGTGGGTCGGTGTGGCTTTCGTTGACTGTATGAGCCGGTGTGGCTCCTGAGGACTTAAGTGGTGACTGCGTCGGCAACGTCTCGGAAGATTCAGTGGCTCTTTGGGCAGGCTCGCCAAATGTCGCGTTACTTCTTTACTATTTATTTTACAACACTTAGTGTCAGGGTTGTAAGGAACTGTTAATATTGAAATGATGATATATTCTGGATGTTGATGAATGGCACAGACTTGGAGGCGTATGGTCTCATGGTGAAGACTGCCATGTTAACACCAATGTTCATAACACTTCATCAAATAAGAGTCTTAACTGCATGGCTCGAATTATTGATACATTTATTTACAACGACATTAAGGTAACAAACATGTTGAATGATAAGACGCTGTCGTGTTAAGTATTTAATGAACTATTATTTCTTAGTCTAAATCAAAATCAATAACTACCTCGAATTAGATCTCTAACAAAAAATGTTCCTTTATCAAGTTTCGTCTCTAAGTCAACTACTATCTCCCTGTGACGTCAAATAGCAACCAATCTAAATATTACACCTCACACTTCATAGTGCGGTGCGCAAACTCAGGATTAATAAAAATAAATTTGTAATTAATATTACATGGGGGTGAATTCTTAACGTAACACCGCTAATTGTAAAAAGTAAAGATCCCTTAAGCCCCTAAGGGCTCTTTGGGGCAGATGAAGTATAGAATTCATCTGTTTTAGTAAACTCAGCATTTAAAGGGATAGTATGGTTAGCACAATGCCGAGCCACCTTTACTCCCCCAACAGAAGGTCAGGTACCCATTTAAAGCTGGGTGGACTTGGGGACTTAACCAGGACCTGAATAGTTCCCAAGGACTCCAGTCGACAGTCGAGTACTCTACATTGTATGGCCACCTGTCCCATGCTAATTGTAAATTGTATCTATATTTTCAAAGATTTTTTTTTTACACCTCACCTAAACAGCTAAAAAAAATTATTTTTATCAGGGATTTAGTAAATGCATAACTTGAGTATTTATTAACAAGCTCATAGATGAAAATGCATTTTACTTCCTGTCATCATAGGTTGGTCTACCAGGTAAATCTGGAGTTGGTGGTGGAATTATGCTTGAGGTGCCAAATGTGATGGGAATTTTCATGTGGTCTCCTCCATTAGATCAGTATGGTAACAGTTGTCGTGGTATCCAGTTTTGTGAGGTATATCAATACAATTTTTATGTTTGGCTATATTTTGTCTTTAAATATATTAATTTTTATGTAATCTTTTAAACTTAAATTATAAATCAGTTTAGATTTTTCTGAGTTAAATTTTATTTTTTGTTGGCTCTTTTTATTTTAAGGAATTGGTGAAATGTTTCAACTTTCATAATTATGACAATTTGAGGCACACCCCAAAGAAAATGGATCCCCGTATGCTGCTGGTTGATTCACAGACCAACATGGTGGTGAATTTATTATTTGCAGCATACAATGGTGATGTGACTGCCATCAGGAGGTTAGACTTTTTAAAACCTTCTGTCACTGTGTGGTGAAATCTCCCTAGTAATTTTTGTTTGTGTTCATGCTCATTAATTGCATGAATTTGTTAATTAAAGTTAATTTTTAATTGAATATATTTAATAAAATAAACAGTAAAATAACAACTTTTAAAATGTTTTATAAACTACTTTATTTTGGAATGACACAACATCATGGACACATCTCTCTTTATGCACATTTTGTATTTGAGAATATTTGTTTAGATGATTGCCATTTAGAGTCAACTTTCTATGAGAAGTACAACACCTGAGAATAGTAAACTCTTAACTTAGCATTTGATGAGATTACCTTGATTCCTGGGTTTCTTAATCCTTGATTAATATTTTTCTAATTTTCATTTAGTTTAGATTTTCAGCTGCATCTTTAACTTTAATATGATATCAGCATTTAAAAAAAAAAAATATAGACATAATATGACTACAAAATCATTTACTGGCCTTTCTCACATTCAGAAATGCACTCAAGTCATCTAATCACTACTACTTCACTTTCTTTTTAGTTTATATATGATGAATGCACAGATATGCCTGTAGCCAAATGGCTTAATATAATTTTAGGCTGAACTATTAGTATACATTTAAAAGCACAGAGCTGATGAGGGTTTTTTTTCTTATTTTATGCAAGAATATTATTTCATTAATATTGTTTTTTTTACATTCAGGTGTGCACTAATGGGAATGGACATGAATCAAGCAGACTATGATGGTAGTACAGCACTCCATGTTGCAGCAGCTGAAGGTCAATATACAGTGGTGAAGTTTCTGCTGGAGAAATGTAATTGTTCCCCCAATTTAAAAGACAGGTCAGTTTCTTAATATTTCGAGCACTACTGATTGATATACATTATAATAAGAGACATGTAAGAAAACTGGCATTTGTAACAATATTAGTGATAGGCAATCTTTTGGACTTCACAAACTACTAAATTCATTAATTATATTTCATGGATATAACCTAATACATAACTTTTATTCAGGGACGAGGTGTGAATGTTGCCGGTCTAACTCGTAGAGAAAAATTTATTGATGATTTTATAGCCATATACAAAGCACAAATGAACAAAGATCTATATATTTGTATAAATTATTGGACTAACAACATATACGATTTATATATAACTGATGTTATATATATTTTAACTTGTTGTTATTTTATTATGAATGATTATGCTAACTATATTCAATAAACACAGGACCATTTTATAGCTCTAGTTTGCTCATGTCTTAGTAAATTGCGTATTGTTAGAAAGATAATAGCAATATTTTAAATATATGTAATTTTGTTTCGGAGAGTATCACAAAATATATGGATATGATATTTTGTGATCTCTCCTTCCTGGTCTGAGAGACATACCATGATCCACGGGGGATGGATCATAGGGGTTCTCTAGTCAGGAAAAAAAAACCCCATTACTTGCGAGGGTGGTGGTACTGTGGTCAATGAGGACTATCCGAGACCGCAGTATTCACAGCTGGCGGTGGTGACGGATGTGGTCGGCACACAACACCCTTCCACTCCGTCCCACTCAAGCACACCTGCGAAGCCTGCCAATTCGGGCTGGGGGGAGTATGCACACTACACCCTCCCCTCTGTCCGAGTGGCAGGAAAAACCCCTTTCCTTGCCATTCTGGCTGATCGGCAGTACACACACCCTGCTGGTCTGGCCAGTTTGGGCCAGGATTAAAACCCATCTTTCTGCCATCTCTGCAGATGATGGCGGGCACACTCACCCCGCCGCTCTGTAGGCATGGCAGACGTGCATTAGCGCCGCCAACAGTGCTGGTGTGGTAGGCACACTACACCCTACCAGAAAAAAAAAAAAAAAAAAAAAGTAATTTTGTTTCATATATTATCATGTTATCATGTGGAATTTTCTGCCCATTGATGATGCGAAGAGATTTAACAGACAAAAGTGTGTGGATCTCATCCAGACTTTTATGCAGAAAGAAAAACAGATTAATGCTGGGGCGGAAGAAAATAAATAATTGTTCTAGCTTTTACTATAACCTTTTTTAGCCTTAATAGTGAGGCATACTGTTATTCTGTAATCAAATTAAAACAGCAAGGCAGCTACTGTAAAGGTTGTAACTTTTATATAATATGATTATTTATAATTTTTTTAATACAATACAATGTAACATTTTAAATTCAATTGAATCGATCTAATACAGTCTTCCTTTGTAAATTGTCTGTAAAACATTCTAGCTGAGAAAATAGATCGATATTGATGTGAATATGAAAATATCATACATTTTTAGTTGAATGTTTTAATAGCTGAATGTTAATATTAAAAAGAAAGATATGAAAAAATGTTTTTTGTATTGCTACGTCATATGCTTGGGAGAGCATTATGTAGGCAACATAGCACTTAATAAATGTGACTATTTTAGGCCTACTTAACCTCTTGATAGTCTGGACTATTCATTCTTGCTATTGATTTAATTTTTTTTTTTAATATTTTAATATTTAAAAAAAAATCAAAATATACATGTCCAGTCTTTAAGCTGACAGTGTATTTTTTCTAATCATATAATAGTATTGTATTACATATTTTCATAAATAACTTTATGTCTTATGCATACCTTTTTACATGTTTACATATAGCTAATTAACCCATATTTTTTTTAATAATGTAAGGATTACTTTTTGTTGCTTATTTTGTTTGAACTTTTATGTGTACATTCAGACCTTGCTTAACGCTGTTTTTTCCCAGGATATATTTTTTACTTAATTTATGCAATTTTAAAATTGTCTGGACACATTAAATATGGTAAATTCTTATACATGTATATATATATATAAATATATATATATATATATATATATATATATATATATATATATATATATATATATATCTTAATACATAACAATGAAACCAGCGATTTATATATGTAAATATATTTGGTTGCTCAGCATAGAAATCCACATCATTGAACAAAAAAACCCACCTAACTTGACATACTGATTTGTTTTGATCATGTTAATGCACCTAGGTAATTATTATTCTTAAAGTTAAGATTAAGATATTTTAGCGTTTTAAATCTGAATTAAACATTTTCTTAACAATACTCTTAAATTGTATCGTCAAACCGATACCAATACTTCATGAAAATAGTATCGCCAATACCAATACAAATACTCAAGTAAAAATGTATTGCCAAAATCGATACCGATACAATACCGATACTTTTGAGAACAACAAACTATTTTTATTTAAAATATAATGAGTGCAAATTTTTCAAGTAATGTACGTGTGTCATCTGTAATGTACATGTGTCATCTGTAAAAAAAAAGTGAAAACAATAAAATACAATGTCAAAGCACAAATTTAAAGCTAAACACTTTAGTACTTGACGGATGGCCAAGTGGTGTAGATACTCGACTGTCGACTTCAGAGTCATGGGTTCGATCCTCGGTGATAACAATGGGAATTTTTCCACAAGTTCACCCAGTTTTAAATAGTACTCGACTTTAAGCTGGGGAAGTAAAGGCGGCTGGGCGTTATGCTAACCACACAATCCCTTCACTAGCCGATCAACTCAGCAATAAAGTTTCTTAATGCTTGGGTAGGGTGCTAATGACAGCATTTTCTGATGAGTTATATTCAAGATATCTGTCTACTTCAGCAGAACTGTTACTATTAAGCTGGTTCTGCCGCCGTGCAGTAAAACTGCACTGCTGACTGTATAGAAGCTGCAACACCCTGCAAAGTAAGTTGAGTTGGAACTGCACTAAGTACTGCAGGCACGCAATAAGGTTTGTTCAACTTCAGCCTTGTGATCCAAGTTTTTTTTGTTGGGGAGGTGGGTGGTATTAATAGTGGTAGGGTTGATGGTTATCATTACAAGCAGTGACTGAATTTATGAAGATTACTTTTAAAACAATCTATTAAAATCGATATTTCTATTCTGCAATTAGCTAATAGTGGCAACAGAAAAGTATTGGTATCGAGTATCGAAAATTTTTCGTTTAAAATGTATCGGCGATACACAAATCAATACTTGATACAAAAAGGATCGGCAATACAGCAACCAATACTGAAAAAGTATCGCCGATACTGTATTGGCCGATACCGATACTTCGATACTAACAACCCTGTAAAGTAGTTGTCTTTTGGGGCAGACAACTCCTTTCTACCTGCCTAGATAGGCCCATTGACCATTGTTGACAAGAAATCTACATAAGAAATATTATGTACAGAAGGTTTGATCACGCATAAGTTCTTTGATATCCATATTCTGTTATTTTTTTATAGTAATTTTTTTTTTACAGAGAGCCCTGCCGTAGTTAACTCGGTAAGGCGATTGTCTTTTGTGGGACATATGCTGTTCTCTGCAGGGACATTGTAACATAAGGGCTGTAATAAATATTAACTCTTTTTAGTTTTTCTTATTTGACGATAAGCGTAAATTATGAAATGTGACAAAATTTACGGACAGAAACACGGAAGTTTTAACACATCATCATAATCCGTGGGAATAAATAAATGCACATACTTATTTTGATAATCGCAAGTCCAAACAATACATTTCAACATTAGTTTTTTTTTTCACACTGAAACAAGTCCCCACAACTCGAATTGTCTTCTTATCGTCCGCCCTCTAACTGCTGCCTGTGCAGTGCCGTAGCGAGCTTAACTCGCGCCCGGGGCACAACACCTTTTAAATACCTTTTTAGCACCACCCCCCCCCATTCGAAAACCATATAATATGTAAAATATACCCTTTGGCGCTCCTTTGTGAGTAGCGCACGGGGCAAGATGCCCCCCTTGCCCACCCCTCACTACGCCTCTGTGCCTGTGGCTGCTGGCCACGACTGCACTGTCCAACCTACTAACGGACTTCTAACGAGCTACCACACCTCCTCTCATACATTGACCCTGACACAATATCCACTGGAGCCCGCGTCGTGTGGACCGTCAAAGCCACAAGGTCAACAGTCCAGTTATTCCCGTTAGATGTCGGGCCACTCGTTCGTCACCTCTAGCAAAGGCGAGCGCCATGAGTGGGGCCTGGAATAAACTTTCAGTTTTTTGTTACAGTTTGGAGCTGTCGTCCTAGCTGCCACCAACCAAGTCCGCTTCTGCTTCAGGCTGCAAGCTTAAGTTCAAACTTAACGATCTAAGCACTGAAAGCGATACTGTCCATTAACTGACTCATTGTGATCACATGTAAACAGTTCACAAAATACGTCACGGTTCAATTTTTAAATTATTCCCTGTCATGGTTACTTTTTCTTCTTGTATTATTTATGGTGTATTTATTATTATTTACTGTTATTTCTTCTGTGCTGTGGATCTTCTGGGAAGGTATATATCTCATAGTATTGTCAGTCTCTTCGGAGTTTCTTGTATATTTATTTATTAAAGTATCCACAGATATATGTGTGAGACGTAACACATATAGAAACAGTTATAAATCACTGAGTATAGACAGTTGGCTAATATATATATGTATATATATATATATATATATATATATATATATGTTTATTTAGATATGAATGCTATTCTTACTTTCAGCAATTATAGAGATAACAATACTTTTATAAAGCACACAATAGTGTAGAGTGAATGATGTGATATCTTGAGATTTACAAAAATAATATCTTGTCTGTTAATTTACGTCCTTCCCTACTGAATCTTTGTGGTCGTCTGTCTTTACTATCGTCTGCTAAATCTACTTCCCAAAGTGGCCAGTTAATTATGCTAATCTAAATGTCGAGGCCTAATATAATTATTACATTCCCAATACTCCACTCATTCAATTAGCGAAGCAGAAATACTTTCCACTATGCGTCGTTTTTCTAAGGTTTTATTTAATCACCACGATCTTTTTTTGTCGGCCTGATTACTCATTTTCCACTAAATCAAAAACTAAACTATTTCCCTGAACATGAAATTAAAGACTTGTCTGTCTTTATCAATATTAGAAGATCAAGCTAATGCAATCATAGAGATAATGAAAGTTCAAAATGTTGACTGCTGGGATTATAAATATGACATGAAAGAAATCGTCTGCACGTTTCTTCCGGTCTAACGAATACACTCAGCTAACAGAACCAATCACTGAATGAAGCAATTTATTTATAGGAGGTAATGTGCCGGAATTAGGACATACTTTTTTAAAAATTAAAATAAAATTAATGATACCTTTATTGGACAAAAACATTTTTAAATTGACTCTCTTAGGTAAAAACTGATTATATGCTTTAATATAATACTTGTAATGATACTTAATTTTAATTTCCCTACAGTTTTTTTTTAATAATTAATATACTTAATATTTTTTTGTTTTCGTTTCAGATGAATATCCTGTTATTTTTTTTTTGTCTCTTTACAAACAACAAAGATAGTCAGAGGCGTTCTTATGTTAAGGCGGTTGCCAGGGACTCCCGATACAAAGGGGCATTCAGTAAGCATTATATACAATGCAGTTTTATTTTGGTTGTTATATTGAAAGGACACAAATTCCAGGAAACGAAATGGGTGTGACTTGCTATTGAAGAAATTTGCTATTGGAAATTATCCATGTCTGTTAGTTTTAATCTGAGCTCGTCAACAATGTACTAATATTAGATCGACCCAATTAGGAAAAGTATACATCTAATTTATGTGTGGCAGTTACAAGCAGCCACGCCGAGAGGGGGCAGGGGGTCATTGCCAGGGGGCCCGCATCTGTAAGGGGGCCCGGCCGCCCCGACCATGTCAATTTTTCATGACTCATTGTTTATTAAGGGGCCCGCAATAATGTCCTGCCCTGGGGCCCTTGTTGGATCACGGCGTCCCCGGTTACAAGGTTTTTTTCACAATTTTTCGAGAGTCTATTTATTTATTTTTTTAACTTCAGATTTTTTAAAAGTCCTGTAAAGTGTAAACACATTTACGTGATGCAATGTTCACTTTTAGTGGGATGCTAAATATCTACCCATATATCTACCATTTTCTGCTAATTTTTTTCTCGCACCAACTAACAAATGGTGAGAATGCGAACCGTAATTGGAATGTTTATTCGAAACGTAAAAAAGCCATCATTTTTTTTTGGATCGTTTGAATCAAAGATATAAAGTTCTGTGCTTTACTTATTTTGACATGATAATCGCAAGACGAATTTTTCCCCGTTATAAACATTACTAAAAAGTAATTCTCTTTGTAATTCTACAAGATGTAGAATTCATGAATTTGAAATTATTCGAATCGTGTATTGTCATGTAGAATTTTCACGTGTTCCTTTGAACTTTCTCACTTAAATTAGAAAGAGAGAGAGCGAGAGAGAGAGAGAGAGAGAGAGAGAGAGAGAGAGAGAGAGAGAGAGGAGGGGGGGAGAAAAAGTGAGAAATGATGGAATAACAAACCAGTACAATGTGCCAAATACATTGTTTGAAAGTGTAGAAAATTGTGTTTAATTTTGTTATATAATCTTTTTTAGCTCTTTAAATATACTTGTTGCAACACACAAATAAACTTGGAAATTTACACGCACTTTCATTGAAATACTTCAATTAACTTTAGCAACGTCTTTCAAGTATTTTATACATCATGCCCTTGGGGCATCAAACTAGCTTAACAAACTTTTCTGTTGGTAAAATATTGAACTGGTTTAAATAATACTGTTATAAACAGTGACACATTAGGCTATAAACAAAATAGGTATAATGGGCAAAAAAAAATATCTGGCAAGTGAGGTGAAATGAGATTTCCTTTACAATTACACTTCTAATGAATGCAGTGAAGTGGAGTTCACAGACTGCGGCATTATTCCGCCTGTAGGACTACTTAGTTATGACGGTTGGATAATTCAATACTGAGCAGTGTCATATACCGGCGGCCCACGACTTTCGCACAATCTACTTTCGCACAATCTACTTTCGCACAATTCGCTATTTCGAACATTTTTTAAAAAAATATTTTTTTTTTAAAATGTGTTTTTAGAATCGTCCGTAAAAGCGCTAGTGAAGTACTTTCAGTAATTTCCGACTTTTCTCCGTATAGCCGGTCTACGAAATTTCCGGTCTATACCCGGTCTACGTAATTTCCGGTCTATACCTGGTCTTTCTTCGCCCTTGTTGTTCCCAAAGCAATCGTTTTTGTAATGTCATGATCGCCATTTTGAAAGTGATTTAGTTGGTCATGTATTATGTAATTAATATTTCCCTCTACTTTCGAACATTCAACATTCGCACACACTTTTCAGGAACCAATTGTGTGCGAAAGTCGAGGGCCACCTGTATTATTACTGTATCCATATTCATCGCAATATCACTAATTATATTCGCCGAGGGGTTTCGTTTTTAAAAAAATGTTAAAAAACAAAACAAACTCTAATGCTGCTGGTCAGTGGAACAATGCGGATTGACCTGGTTGATGTATGGGTGTTGTGACGACCTGGTGGCGTTGACGGCGCCCGTTTTAAACCGATAGCTGATGTTGACCACCGACGGCTCCTGGGGGAGCCACAGCCCGGCGTAAATCTTAGGGACGAACAGGAACACCAGGGCCACGGTGTGGTTCAGCAGGAGGGCCGCCGACAGCAGCAGGACCCGAACGTACTGGTAGATAGCCGTGAGGTAGGTCGGCGTGAAGGCCAACCAGATGACCAGGGTGGTGGACACGCACATGGACATGAATTTCGACTCGTTGAAATTGTCCGGCAGTTTCCTCGTCTTGAAGGCGAAGACAGAGCAAAGGGAGACGAGCACTAAATTGTAGGCCAGGAATGAGACGAGTCCGGGCAGAGTCATGTCACACGACAGCTCGACGAACCTGTCTGTAGATATCGGCTGAGTTAAGATGGAGCTTGGGTTGTAGATGACAGAGATGACAATACAGATGAAGACCTAGAACAATGTTGACATGAATATATGGCATTATGTTCGTTTGATAAACCAGAAAACAATATGAAATACATATTAATCAATCAATGTAATAGTTACTTATAAATAAATCACTATATCAAGGCAGTCTATCTATCTATCTATCTATCTATCTATCTATCTATCTATCTATCTATCTATCTATCTATCTATCTATCTATCTATCTATCTATCTATCTATCTATCTATCTATCTGTCTGTCTGTCTGTCTGTCTGCCTATCTAACTATCTTTGTATATATTTCATATACACAAACGTGCGACATAAATACATGTTAACTTGAATACAACTATTATTAACTGAATACAACTATTATTAACTTAAATACAACTATTGTTAACCTGAATACAACTATTGTTAACCTGTATGCAACTATTGTTATTCAACTCCATAAGTTTTACCTGAAATAAAATAAGTACCGTAGCCATGACAATCTGAGACTTGGAACTCACAAACCTGGGGCGCACGTTGTACTTGGTCCCGCTCTGGAATATTCTGAATATTCTTACGGCCTTGACCAGCAGCGGCGAATAGAGCCAGCTGAAACTGAGGCAGAACATGTAGTAGATAGAGCCACACAGCGCAGGGTTGGGGACATTCTGAAAGCAGATGATGGTGACGTAACCCACCAGGATGGCGATCAGCTGGAGGACGCTCAGCTCCCTACTTGACGCCTTGATCACCCGGACATCCCAGAGGAAGATGTAGGCGGCGAGGACTAAAATGGCGGATATGATGGCCAGGATGCCGATGGCGATGATGACGATGGACATGGTCCCGTTGATGGACGGGTGAGACAGCGGTATGGCTTGGCACGTGGTATAGTTGGTCTTCGGATCCGGCCAATGGTACTCCGGGCACGGCTCACACGAGGCCCTGTCGTGCAGGAGACGCTCGTAGCTCCGACACGTCCTGCAGTCCCAGCAACATTCCAGCTTCTTGGGGATCTTCAGCTCTGACGGGCCGCAAGGGCGACTGCAGACTGACTCTGGTATCTCCGATGTGTACCCATCGGTTAATGGCACGATCCTGTCCGCGGCCTTGAAGTACTTCCACATTATGTTGTGGCTAAGGCTGTAGTCCACCTGGCTGGTCAAGATGTCGTAGGTCGCCACCAGGGCCTCAGAGAGGCCGACAGAGCCGTTCCAGATGATCTGCTTGATCCAGTACTTGCCCGTCATGTCGCCCTTGTCGTCAAAGTGAACGAGTCCAGTGTAGCTGGTCAGTGAAGTGTTCAGCAGGTAGCCCAGCAACAGCTCGCCGGTCACGCAGGACCTGGCGTCTCTGCCCGTGGCGTTCGGACAGTGATCCTGCCGCAGCCTGTGAGCGGCGTCTGCGAAGACAAGAACTGTATTGATGACGTGAGAGTTGTCGTCGCCGAATGAAAGGCCTTGAGCGTGTTTCACCTGGCAACTGGAGTTCAGACCAGAGCAGTTGACCAGAGTCTCCCAGGAGGAGCGTAGCCAGGGATTCGCAGAAGTCTCCACACTCCTCCCCGAATAAAACTTTTCGAAATCAGGAACACGCGCGTAAATCTGCTGAAACACGAAGCCTCCCGCCATCTCCGCGGCGTAATCCCGCAGCGAAATCGCAGCTGAGCCAGCCCAGGCGTTGCTCCCCAGCCAGATGAAATAACCGGAAGCGTTGAACTTCTTGACTCTCTCGAACAAGTTCTGCACCACCGGCAGGTTGGTGAACAGGATGACCACACGAGCCCGAGGAACATCCATCAGGTCCTTGACCACCGGGCCCATGTCGGTCAGCTCGTCCACCTTGTTAGAGTACGCGATGCAGATTCCATAGTTTGGAGCAAGTTTCTTTATAGTATCGAACGGCGGTTCGCCGTAATTGCCGGCGTGGTAAATCACAGAGATGTAAGACCATCCCATTTTACCGATGAAGTTCAACATGGCTTTCACTTGATACTTATCTGGGGGGACCACTCGCAGGAAATACCGATGTCTATATTTATCGGACAGTTCGTCACTTCCGGTCTTGTAACCAATCAGAGGAAGCTGTGCCGTGGAATAAAGCTGTGAGATGGGAGACGTCCAGTCGCTTCTGCTAGGACTGATGACGCCAATTACGTCGTAATTTTCTCCAAATGGAGGTAATAATTGCGAAGAGTCTCTTCCGTTGGGTAGGAAAAGCAAAGACTGTGCAAGCACCGTGTTGGGATGGCCACAATCGTCAAGAACGACAAACCCAAGACTCACATTGGGTAGGATTGATGTGTTGTTGTTGATCAATTCCACGGCGTAAGCTATGGCCTCCATCTTCTGCAGGGTGACTTCGGTGATGGCGAAGACGTCACATTTGAAAGTGATCGAGCTGGTCGAAGTATAGATCCCCAGGAAAGTTCCAAGGTTCAAATCTCCAATTTTCACGTAGGCTTCTTGGCTTAGGCCAGGTATTACAAAACCACTAAAGTTTGACTGCGTCATCTTAGGGCGTTGCATAGAGCAGACCAGAAACAAGAAGAAGTATGACATTGTGCTACAATGACTTATTATGGTTCATGGTTTCAATTTTAAAAAAAAGTCTTTCCACTTACTGAAATAAGATATTCATCTGTTTTATCAATCACCATCATAGAACTGAAATTAGTTGGAGCATTCAGTTGGATTGACCGGTAACTCGGTGGCAGAATGATCGTGAGTTCAGTTAATGCGGTTAGAGGTTGAAGTTCAAACCTCATCGACTACAAACACCTACGTCGTCAGAGATGGTCGATGGTGTATCTGGGATATACAAAGCTGACTTAAAAATTTTATCAAAATTGTCTACTTGGTCAATATTAGATGAAGAAAAAAATGTCCATCCTTGAGGAGGCATAGTAGAACGATCGATTTCTTGATATAAATGACTTGTGATTTTTACCATCATGTAAACTGAACGAACTTTTCCGTAAAGTGGCTCTGGAGTTTTAACTCAATGTGTATATGAAGGGTTCAAACGCCAGACAAGCTAATCATTCCTTTAAAGTCTGTTCTATTCACCTGTTTTTTTTTACTTATAGAACAGGAAACGACAGTGGTGAAAAAAAAATGAGTTTGAAGAATGCACCAGTGGTGTTAGTGGTGTTTAGATCGATAGATGAATATCTCACAGACTGAGCGTCATGGGGGCTACGTTGTCAGAGAAAAATAAAATATATAGCTATACACACATGGGCACTTGAGCTCTTGAAATATGTTTTATGAGACAGTCATTGCACTAGAAAAAGTTTTCCTCTCTTGTTACATGTTACGACTTACGACCTGTGGATTCAGTGCAAGAAATGAGTCATTGGAGCGAGACAGTCATTTTACTAGTAGTGACCCCTCTATTAGTTACCTGTTAACGACTTGTGGATTCAGTGAAATGAGTCATTTGAATGAGGACTGAGTTTCAAAACTCAAGTCACCGATTTCTTAATCTGTTGACTGGGGATGAGGGGAGGGGAGGGTGAGAAAAGAAAAAAAAACAATGTAAAAATGTAATGCACAAAAAATGTAGTGTAGTAGTTGTATCACAACATAATGTAATGATTGTATCACAACGTAATGTAATGATTGTATCACAACATAATGTAATGATTGTATCACAACATAATGTAATAATTCTATCACAACATAATGTAATGATTGTATCACAACGTAATGTTACTAATACAGTACAAAAAAAACGACAATTTTACACAAGTAACGCAACACAATACGTAATGCTTTACAGGTGAGTGTGCAACAGCCATGGAGGCACTACGGAGGACATAGCTATCAGCTTTCAGAGAGCCGCGACCCCAGATCTATCACAACAAACATCACCTTGTACGTTGATTGATTGATTAATTGGAGCGACATGTGAAAAGCGTGATTGTTTGTATTGTAATCAAGTATTTAATGGGTCCGGGAGATGACGTCACATACACACGCACTAGCCAACCACTCACACCGGACACCTGGAGATTGATAGAGCGTCATGACACTCACGTTAACATTCAAACAAAACAATTATCAAACACGGAGAGCCCGCGACAGTTAAACAATAACGTCTTAGCCACAACACTGAAACTATTTCTCATGGTCTAGATCTTTTTACAGATGTGTAGACAAGAAACCTGACAGAGGCCACAGAAGAAAATTGCAAAGACTCAAAAAGAGTCTTAAATGTTTGTTTTTTTTCTCTATCGTCTGACAGAAATCTTAGGTTGATCTTTTTTTTTAAATCTTGAGTAAATAACAAGTTTGTCTATCTGTCTGACTGACTATCCGTCTATCCTTATGTCTATCTGTCTGCTTGTCCGTCCGTCTGTCTTTCTATCAGTCTGTGTGTCCATCCTTTCATATATATGTTTTTCTATCTATCTATCTATCTATCTATCTATCTATCTATCTATCTATCTATCTATCTATCTATCTATCTATCTATCTATCTATCTATCTATCTATCTATCTATCTATCTATCTATCTATCTATCTATCTATCTATCTATCTATCTATCTATCTATCTATCTATCTATCTATCTATCTATCTATCTATCTATCTATCTATCTATCTATCTATCTATCTATCTATCTATCTATCTATCTATCTATCTGTTTGTCTTTCTCTCTCTTTCTATATATATATATATACATATATATATATATATATATATATATATATATATATATGTCTATCTATCTGTTTGTCTTTCTCTCTTTCTCTCTCTCTCTCTCTCTCTCTCTCTATATATATATATATATATATATATATATATATATATATATATATATGTCTATATGTCTATCTTTCTATATATCAGTCTGTATGTCCGTCCTTCCATCCATCAGTCTGTCCGTCTGTCTGCCTATCTATCTGTTTATCTACATATCGAGACGTTCTGGTTGTAAGCCTGAACTGTAAGTTTTAAGTCAGGAGTTAAAATCCCAACATGTCTAGTCGCCCACCTTTGTCACTCGCAGTGCCTCCATGGCCATTGCACACTCACCTATAAAGTTTATGAAAAGAGAGCACTTCAAATTTCGTACCATCAGTGTATTTTAAATCAAGAGATGAGCATTTTATCTTTCCAAAGATTTTAACAATCAATCTCTCAATCTCACAATCTATCATTCTTTATAGTTAGAAGTATTAACATTATTCTTACTGCTCGTTTGTTCAGTTTTTCTTCAAAAAGTTTTTAATGTGAATCAAGACTTTGTCTTACTGTTGGAAAACAAAAATCAACAAGGTGTCAGCAAGCAATTAACAAGCCAGTCTAAGCCATTCTGCGTCACGTCAGTGTACACCAACATACCTTGCGAGAACTGCAGACGACATTTTGACATTACTCACATAACTGGCAGAACAGCGCGCAAAAAAACTTTGATGCCTGGTTGGCTGGCAGTTGTCTCAATATTTATTTACGTCATCTTAAAGAATAGAAAAAAAAAGTATATCACATCTATATATATAACATATAGTCTTACTAAATCTATATGTATAACGTATAGACTTACTAAATCTGTATGTATAACATATAGTCTTACTAAATCTATATGTATAACTATAGACTTACTAAATATGTATGTATAACGTATAGACTTACTAAATCTGTATGTATAACGTATAGACTTACTAAATCTGTATGTATAACATATAGGCTTACTACATCTGTATGTATAACATATAGACTTACTAAATGTGTATGTATAACATATAGTCTTACTAAATCTGTGGGTATAACATATAGACTTACTAAATCTGTTCTATAACATATAGACTTACTAAATCTGTGTGTATAACATATAGTCTTACTAAATCTGTATGTATAACATATAGACTTACTAAATCTGTGTGTATAAAATATAGTCTTACTAAATCTTTATGTATAACATATAGACTTTCTAAATCTGTGTGTATAACACATAGACTTACTAAATCTGTGTGTATAACATATAGACTTACTAAATCTGTGTTACATTTTTCATCGTTAAACTACTTGACAGTTTGGCTAGGCGAAAGAAAATTTTTGGTTGACAGATGATTAGAAAACATGTTGATACGGTGGACTTCTGAGAAGAGAATGATATGTATAATGATATGTATAATGATATGTATAATGATATGCAGTGATTGATTTTATTATGAAGCTTTATACATCAAATCGCGGGATATACTTTTCACATTTTTTCCCTTTAGAATAAAGCAGCAACATTTTCTAATAATTTTTTTTTTCTATCGATGCACTGTTCAGTTTGCTACTTTGCACATTGAAAATGTACAGTTTTTAAGAATAACTTTTGACGATTCGCCACACACAGTATGTTGTTTACTTTACTTTACATCTGTTAATGTCAAACATTTGGACAAAAAAACCGAAGCACTTTAATAAATTTCGCTGTTAAAATAGGCCATGATGCTATCTCGCCTTCAAAATGAGATTGAATCCTATCGACACAACAATCTGACAGTGCGGTTCTTGTAACATACTGATATTTCAACAAATATTTAATGCTAAAACGGGAGGAGGGGGTGGGGTGCGGGGGGGACTTATAGGTCCATCATATCATACCAGGGCATCTGTTTGGTCAATACATTCAAAAAGTTTTCAGTTTTTAAGAAAGTTATGTTTATTTCAGTGTCTTAATCAATTTGTATGCTTTTTGACTATAATATTTAGATTACAATTTTCTACACTAAAAAAATCGCTCATAGCCAGTATTTTTTTTGAAGAAAAAAAACGAAACAAAAATTCTGCGAGCAGCAAGAGTTCTAATTAAATATGTACTTTTACAATACACAATAAAAATAAGGAGTGGTCAGTGGTTCTCAAAATTTGACACTTTGTGACCTGCTATAAAAACTGTTTTGATTTCATGACCCACATGCACAGAAAAACTACAACAAAAGAATGAGAATAAAGAGGCCATTGATTTTTTTCTAAAAGTTTTTCAAATTAAAAAAACAACTTTTTGTAAAATACATTAATAAATGCAGTAGTAATTTTGCACACAGCTATTATTGATACATTATTAAATAAATCCAACGTTGGCGCGGAATACCGGAAATCCGTCTGCTACCCACACCACAGTGACTAGTTAGTGGCCATAGATATTTCTTTATATCTAGATGTCAGTGACTCACACTTTGTAAATAATTGTGATATCCTCCCAGTTTTCCTATTCTTTTGAAAGGTAATTTGTTTAGTAACGCCGGGGGCCGTTCCTAGGTTATTGGGGGGGCCTAAAGTTTGGACTTAAATAGATATAAGATGTTCTTAAACATTGATGTATACCATATGCAGGCGACTAGTTGTACTATCTACAACACCGGCTGAGTTACAGATATCTGGATAAATGTTTAGAACAAATACCCAACAGGAATTGAATAACAATCACTGCCACTGAAATCTATTAGATAAAGAAATCTTGCACACAAAAATAGTAAGATTATAAACAATTTTCCTAAACACAATTTTCAGGCCGCAATGATTGTTTCTGTAAAAAAATTAATAATTAAAAAATAAAGGGCTGCTGTCTATAATCACTCTTTGTTATAAGGTTTACTAAAAAAAAGCATGACGTCATTCAACGGAATTGGACCATTATGTGCGCTGCTTCTAAACCTGACCTTCCTTTTAATAAGGACATAAACGCACTAAAGTACAAACGATGAAGCAACAAACAAGCTATTTTTTTTTTTGAGGCAGTCTTCATTTTGTTTTCCCATCCAGTCAGTCGATGTTAGGCAGCAAACAACAAGAGACGTTAAGACAATGGAGACAAAATAAAACACAAACTAATGGCATCACACAACATATAACATTTCACTCACAGTCGGGGCGGTTTAAAAACCGACATAAAGATTTGTGTTGCAGTCCAATAAAATAGCACGTTTCCTATTAAAAATGAGTTTTTTTCACATAAAGCAGAATACATGTGTGTGTGTGTGTGTGTGTGGTGTGTGTGTGTGTGGTGTGTTAGTAATCATTCCTACCACCAGAAATGTTGAGCTACTAACCAACCTATTCGTCCTAATCCAATGACGTTAAAACTTCCTTTTTTCTTGTAATGCAACATACATAAAACAATTTGTAAGATCCATCAAATTGAAATAATTGTAAGACATACTTCTCTTATGATCTTGTTAGGTTGTTTCTTGTTCTGTACATTACTAAATCACATGTATGGGACACTGAACTCTATACTAACTGGAGAGCTCGTGCCTGTTATAATACAGAACTCAGTTGTATGGGATACATCACAGAATATTAATCATACAGAAAGCTCTTCGCTATTTAAAAAAAAATCTACTAATGACTATAAACATTTCTCTATTTGTGTTATTTTCTTTTTTTAATAGTTTAGCACCTAATTATTGATTCACATTGTATAAATGCACAAAAATGGCGGATTTGCGTAAAATGACTTTAAATTGACGATTGCCATTTTGTATATTTTATATTCTGTGGGATACACTCATAGAGTGATACCCATCTATGGACAGTGCCGAACCTAAGGATTTGGGGGCCCCCGGGGGCTTGGCCTCTTTGGGGGCCCTGCATTTTGACATTCGATACCATGACATGAGATAATGTACTCAATATTTAATGCAAAAAAAAGTTTTTGGAGGTCCCTTCAAACTGGGGCCCCGGGGGGATTTTCTAATTTGGACCCTCTCCCCCCCCACCCTAGGTACGTCTCTGTCTATGGATCTACATTCTTTATGTATTACGAGTATACAATTCTATGTGTACTGAAGACTTACTCACAGCTTGACTTTATTAACTTGTATTCCACCACAAGGAAACAATAAACACATTACAATTGATTACCAGTAGAAATAAAGTCTACGAGCTAGACGATAGTGCCACTATTGTAACATATACTGTTTTTTTTTATCACTTCATTTTTGTCTTAGACAAACTCATATGTTTTTGTAGGTTTCCCCAGAAGTAGTCAGAGCAAGTACAGTGGGTATTCGGTTAACGAACTTAATCCGTTCCACAATTATGTTCGCTATCCGAATCGTTCGTTAACCAATCATCGATTTACCATATATGTTAATGGAAATTTGATTAATTCGTTCTGGAGATCCTAAAAATTAAATTTTAAAAAATGTTATGTACAAGAATAATTTCATAGTAAGTTTATTTATTACAAATATGATACATACATATAGTCTTGCTTATTAATCAGTCCTTTTCCTTTCTTTGGGAGTTAAAGAACATGTCCAATGTTAAAGAGCATGTCCAATGTCGGTTGTTTTTCTTTCTCCTTCAGGACTTTCAGGAAATGATTGATAGCAATGTTGTTGTAGAGATCATCAACCATATAACCTCAGCTTGTTTAATGTCATATGTCCTTTTAAATTTTGTAAACCAGCCTTGAATTGTAGATTTTCGGAGGACGAGCCTGGAGTTTGTTCTTTCAATTTCTAAAAAATTTCTCCAGCCTTCTCTTGAATGATGGCCGTTCTAGTTACATCTCTTTTCACCTCCCGTTCATTTATCCAAAGTAAAAGCAAACTCTCGAGTTTATCATGGATGACTCTTTTTTTTGCTTCTCAGATGTAATTTTCGTTACTTCTCTAGCGGCTTGAGTCTTCTTGATGATATTTTTTTAGCTAGGATTGTGCCTACAGTAGACCTCTTCAAGCAATACTGCCTAGTAACATAGTCATCATTTGTCCACTCTCTTCTTTAGTTATAATCTTTTGCTTGGTTTCTATGGTGAGCACAGTTCTTGACGCTCCACTCTTTTCAGGTCCCATAATATTGTCAAATTTTCAGGGGTTTTTATAAGGCGTTTAGAGAAGCACATACAAAAACCACAAAGACATAAACCAACTACACATGTATGGTACACTATTGACGATGTGTCGTCGCACACTACCATACTCATCGTATGGTGCTGCCTCACTGCTACGTAGTATGAATGATGACGTGTCAGCGCACGCGCACATCCATTTTCAGGACAAATTGAGGACTGAAGTCGGGTGTTTCGAGAGCCGAGACGTTTTCGTTAGAATTAGTTTTTGTTCGTAATCCGAATTTTGTTCGTTGTCCGAACACAAAAATCTTTCCCGAAAGTGTTCGTTGTCCGATTTGTTCGCTGTCCGAACAGTTCGTTAATCGAATACCCTCTGTAATGGGTCAATGGGTCATGGGTCAAATGGGTCGCAAAAGTGGATGGGTCACATGGGTCATGGGTCAATGTTCCCTGACCCATGACCCATCCTTAGTCTCCGCCCGACCCTAAAAAAAACCCGTCGTCGCACGATTTTTAAAAATTTCAAAATGGTTTTTATGGCGACGGCCGCCATCTTGAAAATAACAACATTCAATGGGTCATGGGTCAAGAACTTCATGGGTCATATGGGTCATGGGTCAAGCTCAGTGACCCATTACTTGCCCCGGAAGTAGTTGTCCAATATTAAGAAATTATACACCGTAAATACATGTATTTAAGAGTTTGTTTTATATCGCTTTTAAAAAAAAAATCATTTCATTGGCCTTTGGCCACTTTATATGTTGTATTTTTTGTTTCCTTTCTAAGTGAATAATGTTTATTGTACACAGCAAATAAATGACACTTTTCGGTTATCACCAGTAAACAAGAATCGCACTGCAGTAGAACCCTCAAGGTCATAGAAAGGTTGGCAGAACCAACGACCACGTGACGAAGGTCTTGCAATCAAGAAAGAAATCAATGCAACCTGACAAGGGGAGAATAGAGAAAGGCCTACCTAAAAGGGGGAGTAATCGCAGAGGAGATAAGTCAAGTTGACACCAGTTATGGCCATAAGGTGTTCTTCCATTATAGACACTTTATATGTTGTATTTTTTGTTTCCTTTCTAAGTGAATAATGTTTATTGTACACAGCAAATAAATGACACTTTTCGGTTATCACCAGTAAACAAGAATCGCACTGCAGTAGAACCCTCAAGGTCATAGAAAGGTTGGCAGAACCAACGACCACGTGACGAAGGTCTTGCAATCAAGAAAGAAATCAATGCAACCTGACAAGGGGAGAATAGAGAAAGGCCTACCTAAAAGGGGGAGTAATCGCAGAGGAGATAAGTCAAGTTGACACCAGTTATGGCCATAAGGTGTTCTTCCATTATAGACATTTTATTCTGAAAAAATAAAAGGTCCGTCAATTTCCAAGTTTGTGATACGCTGAATTCAACTTGAAGTAAAAGAAAAATAATACGAAATTAAAAGTGTATTTAGGGATGACCAGATTGGTTTATTTTGTCCACTACGCATTGGTCAGTATCCATCAATCGATGTCAGAGATTCCTTAAAGTATTGTGATGTTGTTTTGTTTGAAATCTTTGTAGGTAAATGTCAGGGAATATTTCGTCTCTTGCTGTCAAACTTTAAACAGCGATAGTACTTTGTGGCAATGGGTTCTGGTCCAATGAGGCATTTGTTAAGCAATGTCTGCCACTGATCGTCGTCAAGAAAATGTTGCTGGTACGCAGATTTGTCTTAAATTTTCAACTACAGCGCCTCTTTTTACGAACGTCTCGAGAAACGAACTTTCCGCACAATAAACGCCGCCGCCACATTGACCGCGCGCATGACCAGCAGAACAAAATTGATTTTGATGCAACGAATGTAACGGCCAGCGTGGAAAAAAAAAATCAAGTTTACTTTTTATAAAAATATGATGAATCAGGTCAGAAGTTTCTCAGATGAACACAAAGCGTCTTGATGTTTTTTTTTCCCTTATTGGTGTCAATTCTTTGATTTGAATCGTTTATGATGTATGTGTGTTTACGTGTGTGTTTACGTGTGTGTTTACTTGTGTGTTTACTTGTTGCAGGACCATAACTTTGTGAGTAGAACCGCATGTCTGTGGTTGTTTCTTTTAGTATGAGCCACTAATAAAATAAGTCGTCAAGAAAAGGAGCAGTAGTGGGAAGTCCATTACAACTCGCTAGGATAGACTGCGTTAGAACAAAGTTTGTTGGGGAAGGGGGGGATAATATAAATAAAACAGGGGGATAGAATACAGAATATACAACTATTGATATTTAGTATTCTGCTCAAATAAAACTATTGCTATTTAGTGGTCCGCGAGAGTATTGATATTTAGTGGTCTGATGGAATAAAATTACTGATAATTAGATTTAGTGGTCTGATGGAATAAAACTATTGATAATTAGATTTAGTGGTCTGATGGAATAAAACTATTGATAATTAGATTTAGTAGTCTGATGGAATAAAATTACTGATAATTAGATTTAGTGGTCTGATGGAATAAAACTATTGATAATTAGATTTAGTGGTCTGGTGGAATAAAACTATTGATAATTAGATTTAGTGGTCTGATGGAATAAAACTATTGATAATTAGATTTAGTGGTATGGTGGAATAAAACTATTGATAAGTAGATTTAGTGGTCTGATGGAATAAAACTCTAGATAATTAGATTTAGTGGTCTGGTGGAATAAAACTATTGATAATTAGATTTAGTGGTCTGATGGAATAAAACTATTGATAATTAGATTTAGTGGTCTGTTGGAATAAAAATATTGATAATTAGATTTAGTGGTCTGGTGGAATAAAACTATTGATACTTAGATTTAGTGGTCTGGTGGAATAAAACTACTGATAATTAGATTTGGTGGTCTGGTGGAGTAAAACTATTGATAATTAGATTTAGTGGTCTGGTGGAATAAAACTCTAGATAATTAGATTTAGTGGTCTGATGGAATAAAACAATTGACAATTAGATTTAGTGGTCTGGTGGAATAAAACTATTGATAATTAGATTTAGTGGTCTGATGGAATAAAACTATAGATAATTAGAATTGGTGCCCTTGCTGATCTAATATTTTCGAACTCTCTTCACGACAGAGGATTCAATAACCTGGATACATTTTAAGATACGCTTTGACATTGCATAATGTTCACTGATATAGGGTAACTGCCACAGCTATTGTAGGCTCTGTTTAGGAAAACTAAAAACATGGCAGGCAGTGATTGTCTTCTATACTGTTTAATTGATTGACATAATGTATACAGCTACATTGCTAATGATGTATACATTACATATAGAAAAACTAATCCATCTTATATATATATATATATATATATATATATATATATATATATATATATATATATATATATATATATATATATATATATATATAACAGCATCAGTCTATCGGTGAAACGTTATTGATGATTATCTCCCTTGTTGTTACTACACACATTTATTTCCCCCTTATTTTCTAGAATGACACTAAATTATTCACCAAACTGTAGTGTAATAAACTGTCTCGTGTCACATTGTTTTGGTCAGTGATCCTGTTTGTAGCCACCCATGACAGCCGGTGTATTTGATTTCATCAATCTAGGTGGTCGCATCACAGAGCAACAGTTGACTAAATCAGTGACCGATCCCTACAGTTGACTAAATCAGTGGCAGATCCCTACAGTTGACTAAATCAGTGACAAATCCCTACAGTTGACTAAATCAGTGACATATCCCTACAGTTAACTAAATCAGTGACAGATCCCTACAGTTGACTAAATCAGTGACAGATCCCTACAGTTGACTAAATCAGTGACAGATCCCTACAGTTGACTAAGTCAGTGACAGATCCCTACAGTTGACTAAATCAGTGACAGATCCCTACAGTTAACTAAATCAGTGACAAATCCCTACAGTTGACTAAATCAGTGACAGATCCCTACAGTTGACTAAATCAGTGGCAGATCCCTACAGTTGACTAAATCAGTGACAGATCCCTACAGTTGACTAAATCAGTGGCAGATCCCTACAGTTGACTAAATCAGTGACAGATCCCTACAGTTGACTAAATCAGTGGCAGATCCCTACAGTTGACTAAATCAGTGACAGATCCCTACAGTTGACTAAATCAGTGACAGATCCATACAGTTGGCTAAATCAGTGACGGATCCCTTCAGTTGACTAAATCAGTGACAGATCCCTTCAGTTGACTAAATCGGTGATTGACCTTACTGCTTCCTTCTGACCTAAACATTGTACAGAGAAAGTTATCGTCCGTCAAAATAAAAACTAACAATATTGTATTCTGAGCTGGATCAACCTATAAATGAAATTAGCACCTGCTAAGGGCATCAAAGGAAATTAGCACCTGCTAAGGGCATCAAAGGAAGAGAGGGCATCATACAGAAACAATTCATTACCAAATTTATCATTGAAATCATAACATTCATGAACTCTATTGCTGATCTCATACTACTTGTAAAATGAATTACTTTAGGTCACTGTATTGGCAGATAAGAAGGTATAAGTTAATAAATTTGAACATGTATGGACATGAGTGACACAATACAAGCGACATGTAATAGCAATAAGTAAAATATTTCCGGGTTAGTAGGTACATTCTGAAATGCCACTTGGCACCTTGTCTATAAATGAAAAGGCGAAATGACCAACAGTGGATTGGTCTGACTTGGACTTGGTCCTCCCTTTGCCCCGAGGTTAATTAGTCTGTTTCGGGATACGCGTGTATGAATTATCGAACAGAATTAGATCATTTAATAGTTTTATTTCATTTGCAACATATATGCTTAAAAAATCACACAACGAAAAATACTGATCTTTATTACAATTGCACGTTTTTAATTGGGATATATATGTATATATTTTTAAATACTTGAATCATCAAACTATCCACAGTACAACTATAATAATACAAGTGTACAGTTGGTGTTTGGTGGTAATAATACAAGTGTACAGTTGGTGTTTTGAGGTCATAATACAAGTGTACAGTTGGTGTTTTGAGGTCATAATACAAGTGTACAGTTGGTGTTTTGTGGTCATAATACAAGTGTACAGTTGGTGTTTTGTGGTCATAATACAAGTGTACAGTTGGTGTTTTGTGGTCACAATACAAGTGTACAGTTGGTGTTTTGTGGTCATAATACAAGTGTACAGTTGGTGTTTTGTGGTCACAATACAAGTGTACAGTTGGTGTTTTGTGGTCATAATACAAGTGTACAGTTGGTGTTTTGTGGTAATAATACAAGTAAAATTGCTAAACGTCGACCGGTCCGCGACAATTTGATGTTTAAGTTTCACATACATTTAGAATACTGTTCGCCAGGTATTTTATAACAACATAGCTCCATGGCTTTCATTCACTTATAACACTAAATCTGATTTTATTCGGTTGACTGGGAAGCAACTTGCAGGACTTCACAGGTCATTATATCAAAATGCGGGAGACAGAAGTTGGTCGGTTGCTGTAACACAACTAAAGCAGCTTGTCAAGTGTTTTTTCCAATATTTTTGTTTCACTGATTCTAATGCTTTAAATGTCCCATTACATTGAAGTGCGGGCCATCATAAATAGACAACTACATCATATATTGCCTGTTTGGTTTACAACATAAAAGCGACTTGAGTTTACAACATCAAATAAATAGACAAGTATTGTTTACTAGGTTTTGAATTAAATATTAATTGATACTTCTTGTGTTTAAGACGTCTTGTTTTCACTTTAATAGAAAATATCGTTTACTAGGTTTTACAACGTAAATAGACTGGGTATTTCTGGCTGGGTTTACAGAGACACTGGGTATTTCTGGCTGGGTTTACAGAGACACTGGGTATTACTGGCTGGATTTACAGAGACACTGGGTATTACTGGCTGGGTTTACAGAGACACTGGGTATTACTGGCTGGGTTTACAGAGACACTGGGTATTACTGGCTGGGTTGACAGAGACACTGGGTATTATTGGCTGTGTTTACAGAGACACTGGGCATTACTGGCTGGGTTTACAGAGACACTGGGTATTAAAGGCTGGGTTTACAGAGACATTGGGTATTACTGGCTGGGTTTACAGAGATACTGGGTATTAAAGGCTGGGTTTACAGAGACACTGGGTATTACTGGCTGGGTTTACAGAGACACTGGGTATTACTGACTGGGTTTACAGAGACACTGGGTATTACTGGCTGGGTTTACAGAGACACTGGATATTACTGGCTGGGTTTACAGAGATACTGGGTATTCTGGCTGGTTTACAGAGACACTGGGTATTTCTGGCTGGGTTTACAGAGACACTGGGTATTCTGGCTGGTTGACAAAGATACTGGGTATTCTGGCTGGTTGACAGAGATACTGGGTATTACTGGCTGGGTTGACAGAGATACTGGGTATTTCTGGCTGGGTTTACAGAGACACTGGGTATTCTGGCTGGTTGACAGAGATACTGGGTATTCTGGCTGGTTGACAGAGACACTGGGTATTACTGGCTGGGTTGACAGAGATACTGGGTATTTCTGGCTGGGTTTACAGAGACACTGGGTATTCTAGCTGGTTGACAGAGATACTTGGTATTCTGGCTGGTTGACAGAGACACTGGGTATTTCTGGCTGGGTTGACATAGATACTGGGTATTTCTGGCTGGGTTTACAGAGACACTGGGTATTCTGGCTGGTTGACAGAGATACTGGGTATTCTGGCTGGATGACAGAGACACTGGGAATTACTGGCTGGGTTGACAGAGATACTGGGTATTTCTGGCTGGGTTTACAGAGACACTGGGTATTCTGGCTGGTTGACAGAGATACTGGGTATTCTGGCTGGTTGACAGAGATACTGGGTATTCTGGCTGGTTGACAGAGACACTGGGTATTGTGGCTGGTTGACAGAGATACTGGGTATTCTGGCTGGTTGACAGAGATACTGGGTATTACTGGCTGGGTTGACAGAGATACTGGGTATTACTAGCTGGGTTGACAGAGACACTGGGTATTACTGGCTGGGTTTACAGAGATACTGGGTATTCTGGCTGGTTGACAGAGATACTGGGTATTCTGGCTGGTTGACAGAGACATTGGGTATTACTGGCTGGGTTTACAGAGATACTGGGTATTCAGGCTGGTTTACAGAGACACTGGGTATTCTGGCTGGGTTTACAGAGACACTGGGTATTACTGACTGGGTTTACAGAGACACTGGGTATTCTGGCTGGTTGACAGAGATACTGGGTATTCTGGCTGGTTGACAGAGACACTGGGTATTACTGGCTGGGTTGACAGAGACACTGGGTATTACTGACTGGGTTTACAGAGACACTGGGTATTACTGGCTGGGTTTACAGAGACACTGGATATTACTGGCTGGGTTTACAGAGATACTGGGTATTTCTAGCTGGGTTTACAGAGACACTGGGTATTCTGGCTGGTTGACAGAGATACTGGGTATTCTAGCTGGTTGACAGAGACACTGGGTATTACTGGCTGGGTTGACAGAGATACTGGGTATTTCTGGCTGGGTTTACAGAGACACTGGGTATTCTGGCTGGTTGACAGAGATACTTGGTATTCTGGTTGGTTGACAGAGACACTGGGTATTACTGGCTGGGTTGACAGAGTTACTGGGTATTTCTGGCTGGTTGACAGAGACACTGGGTATTACTGGCTGGGTTGACAGAGATACTGGGTATTTCTGGCTGGGTTTACAGAGACACTGGGTATTCTGGCTGGTTGACAGAGATACTGGGTATTCTTGCTGGTTGACAGAGACACTGGGAATTACTGGCTGGGTTGACAGAGATACTGGGTATTTCTGGCTGGGTTTACAGAGACACTGGGTATTCTGGCTGGTTGACAGAGATACTGGGTATTCTGGCTGGTTGACAGAGACACTGGGTATTACTGGCTGGGTTGACAGAGATACTGGGTATTTCTGGCTGGGTTTACAGAGACACTGAGTATTCTGGCTGGGTTTACAGAGATACTGGGTATTCTGGCTGGTTGACAGAGACACTGGGTATTACTGGCTGGGTTTACAGAGACACTGGATATTACTGGCTGGGTTTACAGAGACACTGGGTATTTCTGGCTGGGTTTACAGAGATACTGGGTATTCTGGCTGGTTGACAGAGACACTGGGTATTTCTGGCTGGGTTTACAGAGACACTGGGTATTCTGGCTGGTTGACAGAGATACTGGGTATTCTGGCTGGTTGACAGAGACACTGGGTATTACTGGCTGGGTTGACAGAGATACTGGGTATTACTGGCTGGGTTTACAGAGATACTGGGTATTCTGGCTGGTTTACAGAGACACTGGGTATTTCTGGCTGGGTTTACAGAGACACTGGGTATTCTGGCTGGTTGACAGAGATACTGGGTATTCTGGCTGGTTGACAGAGACACTGGGTATTACTGGCTGGGTTGACAGAGATACTGGGTATTTCTGGCTGGGTTTACAGAGACACTGGGTATTCTGGCTGGTTGACAGAGATACTGGGTATTCTGGCTGGTTGACAGAGACACTGGGTATTACTGGCTGGGTTGACAGAGATACTGGGTATTTCTGGCTGGGTTTACAGAGACACTGGGTATTCTGGCTGGTTGACAGAGATACTTGGTATTCTGGCTGGTTGACAGAGACACTGGGTATTACTGGCTGGGTTGACAGAGATACTGGGTATTTCTGGCTGGGTTTACAGAGACACTGGGTATTCTGGCTGGTTGACAGAGACACTGGGTATTCTGGCTGGTTGACAGAGACACTGGGTATTACTGGCTGGGTTGACAGAGATACTGGGTATTTCTGGCTGGGTTTACAGAGACACTGGGTATTCTGGCTGGTTGACAGAGATACTGGGTATTCTGGCTGGTTGACAGAGATACTGGGTATTCTGGCTGGTTGACAGAGACACTGGGTATTCTGGCTGGTTGACAGAGATACTGGGTATTCTGACTGGTTGACAGAGATACTGGGTATTACTGGCTGGGTTGACAGAGATACTTGGTATTACTGGCTGGGTTGACAGAGACACTGGGTATTCTGGCTCGTTGACAGAGATACTGGGTATTTCTGGCTGGGTTTACAGAGATACTGGGTATTCTGGCTGGTTTACACAGACACTGGGTATTTCTGGCTGGGTTTACAGAGACACTGGGTATTCTGGCTGGTTGACAGAGATACTGGGTATTCTGGCTGGTTGACAGAGACACTGGGTATTACTGGCTGGGTTGACAGAGATACTGGGTATTCTGGCTGGTTGACAGAGATACATGGTATTCTGGCTGGTTGACAGAGACACTGGGTATTACTGGCTGGGTTGACAGAGATACTGGGTATTTCTGGCTGGGTTTACAGAGACACTGGGTATTCTGGCTGGTTGACAGAGATACTGGGTATTCTGGCTGGTTGACAGAGACACTGGGTATTACTGGCTGGGTTGACAGAGATACTGGGTATTTCTGGCTGGGTTTACAGAGACACTGGGTATTCTGGCTGGTTGACAGAGACACTGGGTATTCTGGCTGGGTTTACAGAGACACTGGGTATTACTGACTGGGTTTACAGAGACACTGGGTATTCTGGCTGGTTGACAGAGACACTGGGTATTCTGGCTGGTTGACAGAGATACTGGGTATTTTGGCTGGTTGACAGAGATACTGGGTATTCTGACTGGTTGACAGAGACACTGGGTATTACTGGCTGGGTTTACAGAGATACTGGGTATTCTGGCTGGTTGACAGAGACACTGGGTATTCTGGCTGGTTGACAGAGATACTGGGTATTCTGGCTGGTTGACAGAGATACTGGGTATTCTGGCTGGTTGACAGAGACACTGGGTATTACTGGCTGGGTTGACAGAGATACTGGGTATTTCTGGCTGGGTTTACAGAGACACTGGGTATTCTGGCTGGTTGACAGAGATACTTGGTATTCTGGCTGGTTGACAGAGACACTGGGTATTACTGGCTGGGTTGACAGAGATACTGGGTATTACTGGCTGGGCTTACAGAGACACTGGGTATTCTGGCTGGTTGACAGAGACACTGGGTATTCTGGCTGGTGACAGAGACACTGGGTATTACTGGCTGGGTTGACAGAGATACTGGGTATTTCTGGCTGGGTTTACAGAGACACTGGGTATTCTGGCTGGTTGACAGAGATACTGGGTATTCTGGCTGGTTGACAGAGATACTGGGTATTCTGGCTGGTTGACAGAGACACTGGGTATTCTGGCTGGTTGACAGAGATACTGGGTATTCTGACTGGTTGACAGAGATACTGGGTATTACTGGCTGGGTTGACAGAGATACTTGGTATTACTGGCTGGGTTGACAGAGACACTGGGTATACTGGGTATTTGGCTGGCTACTGGGTTTCTGACACAGAGACACTGGGTATTACTGGCTGGGTTTACAGAGATACTGGGTATTCTGGCTGGTTGACAGAGACACTGGGTATTACTGGCTGGGTTGACAGAGATACTCGGTATTTCTGGCTGGGTTTACAGAGACACTGGGTATTCTGGCTGGTTGACAGAGATACTGGGTATTTTGGCTGGTTGACAGAGATACTGGGTATTCTGACTGGTTGACAGAGACACTGGGTATTACTGGCTGGGTTTACAGAGATACTGGGTATTCTGGCTGGTTGACAGAGACACTGGGTATTCTGGCTGGTTGACAGAGATACTGGGTATTCTGGCTGGTTGACAGAGATACTGGGTATTCTGGCTGGTTGACAGAGACACTGGGTATTACTGGCTGGGTTGACAGAGATACTGGGTATTTCTCGCTGGGTTTACAGAGACACTGGGTATTCTGGCTGGTTGACAGAGATACTTGGTATTCTGGCTGGTTGACAGAGACACTGGGTATTACTGGCTGGGTTGACAGAGATACTGGGTATTTCTGGCTGGGTTTACAGAGACACTGGGTATTCTGGCTGGTTGACAGAGACACTGGGTATTCTGGCTGGTTGACAGAGACACTGGGTATTACTGGCTGGGTTGACAGAGATACTGGGTATTTCTGGCTGGGTTTACAGAGACACTGGGTATTCTGGCTGGTTGACAGAGATACTGGGTATTCTGGCTGGTTGACAGAGATACTGGGTATTCTGGCTGGTTGACAGAGACACTGGGTATTCTGGCTGGTTGACAGAGATACTGGGTATTCTGACTGGTTGACAGAGATACTGGGTATTACTGGCTGGGTTGACAGAGATACTTGGTATTACTGGCTGGGTTGACAGAGACACTGGGTATTCTGGCTCGTTGACAGAGATACTGGGTATTTTGGCTGGTTGACAGAGATACTGGGTATTCTGACTGGTTGACAGAGACACTGGGTATTACTGGCTGGGTTTACAGAGATACTGGGTATTCTGGCTGGTTGACAGAGACACTGGGTATTACTGGCTGGGTTGACAGAGATACTCGGTATTTCTGGCTGGGTTTACAGAGACACTGGGTATTCTGGCTGGTTGACAGAGATACATGGTATTCTGGCTGGTTGACAGAGACACTGGGTATTACTGGCTGGGTTGACAGAGATACTGGGTATTTCTGGCTGGGTTTACAGAGACACTGGGTATTCTGGCTGGTTGACAGAGATACTGGGTATTCTGGCTGGTTGACAGAGACACTGGGTATTACTGGCTGGGTTGACAGAGATACTGGGTATTTCTGGCTGGGTTTACAGAGACACTGGGTATTCTGGCTGGTTGACAGAGATACTGGGTATTCTGGCTGGTTGACAGAGATACTGGGTATTCTGGCTGGTTGACAGAGACACTGGGTATTCTGGCTGGTTGACAGAGATACTGGGTATTCTGACTGGTTGACAGAGATATTGGGTATTACTGGCTGGGTTGACAGAGATACTTGGTATTACTGGCTGGGTTGACAGAGACACTGGGTATTCTGGCTGGTTGACAGAGATACTGGGTATTTTGGCTGGTTGACAGAGATACTGGGTATTCTGACTGGTTGACAGAGACACTGGGTATTACTGGCTGGGTTTACAGAGATACTGGGTATTCTGGCTGGTTGACAGAGACACTGGGTATTCTGGCTGGTTGACAGAGATACTGGGTATTCTGGCTGGTAGACAGAGATACTGGGTATTACTGGCTGGTTGACAGAGATACTGGGTATTACTGGCTGGGTTTAAATTGAAGTCAGATGTATTGATAAAAAAACAATAACATTAATTTACAGCACAGAGTAAATTATTGACAATCAAAGTTTACAGTGTTCACTCTTTGTCCGAGTGTTATTCGCCCGATTAGACATTGAGTTATGGGGCAGATTACAATCCAATTAACTACAAGCAGGACAGATAACCAGTGGTTTGAAAACAACCACCATGTGTTTGTAATGGATCAAGGTGCGACTGAACAGATAGTAGAAAGTATGTTATTTTTAATTTGTATGAATGTATAAATAAGCAAAACCATTTCAACGAAGGCTGAGCTTGGGGATTGGTTTATTTATAACTCAATCCTGATGAAGTCATGAAAATTAATACACGATAAATTCTAAAATAGACACGTATTCGGTGTAACGAAACAAGAGCAGCCGAATTGGGCCCACCAACATGGGCGGACATGTCAGGTAAGGCCCCGGGCACTGAAGGAAATGTTTGGGGCCTTGAGAAAAGAGAGAGACATATCACAGGGTTTTTAACTGGGCTCTGTAGGGCCCCGAAATATCCGGTGGCTCTAAGCGTGCGCACGTCCTTACATCCACCTCTGCCCACCGGGACCACGGCGCGAGGGGTTGGGGGGGGGGCTAAAAGACCCCCTCCTGCCACCCATCTATAGAGAAAATCGTCATGCAATATTTTATAAGGAATACATTTTCTCAAGCATTTAACCGATTAAAACATGTAGTTTTGATCTTATAGATACATCTGTGGATTAAAACATGTAGTTTTGATCTTCTTGATACATCTGCGGATTAAAACATGTAGTTTTGATCTTCTTGATACATCTGCGGATTAAAACATGTAGTTTTGATCTTCTTGATACATCTGCGGATTAAAACATGTAGTTTTGATCTTCTTGATACATCTGCGGATTAAAACATGTAGTTTTGATCTTCTTGATACATCTGCGGATTAAAACATGTAGTTTTGATCTTCTTGATACATCTGCTCTCACAAAGCTAATTAAAAAAAAATCATGCTCATATTCTATCAACAGAGAAGAGATTGAGATACATTAAAAGAAAAAACAAACTTATGTTCTGAAGAGCTTTTGTATTATTGCAGAGACTCACTAAAAGTGTTAATACACTGGCTTGACCTGACTTCTTGTCCTCAAGGTAGTTCAAATCTTAAAGAATGGCCAATAGTGGCACATTCAGATCTCAAAGACAGAACTTGCCAATCCCTTCTATGACTTGGCCATGTTGGCAATATAGAACCATACAATTACTTGGATTATTGGAAGGGCCACCTTCAATGCGTCCGCACGGCAACAACACGATAGTTGGCGATATTAAAATTATGCACTGCACAACTAACACAACAGTTGTAATTGGATAAAATTATACACTGCACAACTATCATAGCAGTTGTAACTGGTTATGGGAAGGATTAAAGAGATAAAAATGCATCCCCTTATAGTGGTACAATTGGAATGGTCTATTTATCACGAGTGGGTTCATTGGAATGGTCTATTTATCACGATTGGGCTCATTGGAATGGTCTATTTATCACGAGTGGGTTCATTGGAATGGTCTATATATATCATGAGTGGTTGCTGGATGACTTTTTGGTTGTGAATCTGAACTGCTTGCTGTGGGTTCGATTTATAAATACTGGGTTGCTGCATATCACTTTTTGTGTGATCCGGATATGCAAGCTGTGGATTAAGGCATGTCCAGCCATTGTGGTGTCTCCGTGGTCATTGCACTCTATCAGATATGTTGTGGATGAAAGAAGGTCACATTAGTAGGTCTATAAGCTCTGAAAGAAAAAAAAAAACTTCTAATCCTTTCAATGACTTAAAACTCTATATATATTTGGTAACTATCAAATGTTTATATCAGTCACGCCCAACATGAAAACCCAATTAGCTCGTAAGAAAAAATGCATCAATTAATGTGAATTATACCCATGCTGGCCAAATGTTGTTCTCAAAGCCACATGCGACTCTTCTCTGAATGGAATTAGTTTATATAAATTATTTCCTTGCATTCTGTTCTTTAACTCTTGTTCAAGAAACACTCTAATAGTACTTTGCACTGTATGAAAACCCAAATAGCGGCATTCGTTGACCTCATGTATGGTGACCCATCATAAACCACGTCCACAGTGACATGACATTTTATCAAAGTCAACACATGGACATTATAAACCTTGATAACAACTCCCTGCATTTTAGGCTAATAAAAAAAAAGAGCTTAACTTGGCTTATATGCATTATTATTTTAATATAAAAAAAAAACAGGCCGTTTCAATCTTTGAAGTTGCAAATACTTTACATGTTGAAACAGACACCATATTCGTGGAGTTAGGCACAGACTGCCGAGTTGAAACAGTCACGGTCTTATATATGTACGGTGCGGGGCGAATACCGGTATAATGATTTCACGTAGTTTTCACCAGGGAAGAGTTCCTTTTTTTTTTGTTACACTCTTCAACCCTGAAAACCTCATTATTTTTAACATTCTGGTGTTAATTTACCTTCTACTTTTTGTCCAACATATTTTCACTGTATATTTACTCATCGTGGTCCGATTGGTATTTGGAGAGTAATCTCTGGGTGACGTCCCTTGTTTTCATTGTGTCACTTGCACATAGTTGTCTGCCCTGTTCACAGTGATGTTAACAAACAACTGTTACAGGTTTTTTTTTTCTACTTAGGTTGAATGAATCGAACACAAAAAAAGTTCTTTAAGCCCAGACATGTATATACACTGTACTTCATGATTCATGTTTAGAAAAAAAAAGAATTGGAAGCTAAACTCACTTAATCTTTAAATTGAAAATCCCTAAATCTGGTCTCGATACTCGTACCTTGTTTCGATACCGTATCTTGTTTCAATAACCGTATCTTGTTACCATACCCGTGTTTTGTTCGATACCCGTATCTTGTTTCATACCCGTTTCTTGCTTTAACACCCGTATTTTGTTTCGATACCCGTATCTTGTTTCAATATCCGTATCTTGTTTCGATATCCGTATCTTGTTTTGATACCCGTATCTTGTTTCAATATCCGTATCTTGTTTTGATATTCGTATCTTGTTTTGATACCCGTATCTTGTTTCAATATCCGTATCTTGTTTTGATATCCGTATCTTGTTTCGATACCCGTATCTTGTTTCGATATCCGTATCTTGTTTCGATACCCGTATCTTGTTTTGATATCCGTTTCTTGTTTTGATATCCGTATCTTGTTTTGATACCCGTATCTTGTTTCAATATCCGTATCTTGTTTCGATATCCGTATCTTGTTTCGATACCCGTATCTTGTTTCAATACCCATTTCTTGTTTTGATACCCGTATCTTGTTTCGATACCTGTATTTTGTTTCAATACCCATTCCTTGTTTCAATACCCGTATCTTGTTTTAATAGCCGTATCTTGTTTCAATACCCATTTCTTGTTTATTACCCGCATCTTGTTGTGATACCCGTATCTTGCTTTAATACCCGTATCTTATTTTGATACCCGTACCTTGTTTCGAAACCCGTGTTTTGTTCGATACCCGTACCTTGTTTCGATACCCGCATCTTATTTCGATACCCGTTCCCAAGGTCTTAACAGTTTTGTCGAGAGCAATCATCATCCACAACATGGTCAATAGTGTTGTGGCTACTGTGGCACTTAAAATGATATAATTGTTAGCACTGAAGGGTTGATTGTTGGAATTTACCTAATGCACAGACAGGAACACACCAAATGCACAGACAGGAACACATCAAATGCACAGACGAGAAAACACCAAATGCACAGACAGGGACACACCAAATGCACAGACAGGGACACACCAAATGCACAGACAGGAACACACCAAATGCACAGACAGGAACACACCAAATGCACAGACAGGGACACACCAAATGCACAGACAGGGACACACCAAATGCACAGACAGGGACACACCAAATGCACAGACAGAGACACACCAAATGCACAGACAGGGACACACCAAATGCGCAGACAGGGACACACCAAATGCACAGACAGGGACACACCAAATGCACAGACAGGGACACACCAAATGCACAGACAGGAACACACCAAATGCACAGACAGGGACACACCAAATGCGCAGACAGGGACACACCAAATGCGCAGACAGGGACACATCAAATGCACAGACAGGGACACACCAAATGCACAGACAGGAACACACCAAATGCACAGACATGGACTTACAAATGCACAGACAGGGACAGTTTAAATCCATTACCCCCAAAATATAATTATTTCCAGCGTTTACAAACAACTATTGTTTTATTACAATTATGGTCATAACGTTGTTGTACTGATTGTACACATTCATATTATCCAGAATAAGAAGACTATTTTGTAAAGACATTCGGTCCCTATAATTGTACAGACCTGCATGTTTTTTGACTTCTCCACACCCCGAAGAATTTTACCTTTGACACCATGCTTTTTATTGTGCCGACCCCTTGAATTATATGAAAATTTTTCAATCTTAAAATAGAGCTTGCTAGTGAAGGAATGAGACCGACTACACATTTGTAATACTTTTTCTACCAACGCAATTTTTTTTTATTTGACAGATTAAAAAAAAAATATTTGATCACGGGCGACAATTATTTTGCCACCAGCGAGGGGGCAGCATTTTTAAAATTTGAGCTTTTTTTTAGTTTTTTTTTATTTTTTGGCATCGGCATGGATGGAACTTTTAGAGGCCGCGACATCTGCCACTAACGTTATTTACGTTCCTGCGTCTGGTGAACTCATCGTAAGAAACAAACGTAACGCGACAACATTGAAATAATATTGAGATCAAAATACAAGAATAATAATAAGCTAAACATAGAAGACTAAGAGACCAGAGACGATACCATCAATCAATTGGCCTTCTTGTATTTATCAATCAATTGGCCTCCTTGTATTTACCAATCAATTAGTGCCCCTTACTCTCTCTATTTCTCTCTCTCTTTCTCTCTCTCTCTCTCTCTCTCTCTCTCTCTCTCTCTCTCTAGATATATATATATATATATATTAGGGTGATTCAAAACAATATGGTAAAAAATTAAATTTTGAATTTAACTTTGGGCACCCCCCAAAAATGTTCCAATATATGAAAAAAAAATTCAGTACAAATTTTAAATTTTTTGGACAATATTAAGAGGGTGCTACCGCCATGTTTAGTTTTAACAAATAATAATAATGAAAAAATCAGTATATTTATTACCAGTTAAACAAATCTAAAGTTTTTTTACTTGTTTAATAAAAAGTATACAAACAATGAAATTAATAGTTAAATTTTGGTTCAACTGCACCAATGTTGACTTGTTCCTGTCTGGGCAGTTCTGTCTATACTGTTTCACACCCTCAGCAGGTACTGTTTCTGTTCTTCATTGTTTGTGTGAAGTTTATTGTAATCTTACATAACAGCTACTCCAAGTTCTGCTATGTCATTCACAACTCTGAGAGAGGATAGTTCAGCATTTGCTTTTTTGAAGGTTTCATTGGTCTCCCAACTATCTGGATCACTGCTCAAAATTCAGATGACAGTCCAAAAATGGCAAAAATACGAAAGGTGCTATTTGAAACAAAATCATCAAGTTCTTAGAATTCTATCAGAGATTGATCAATTGTTGTTTTTTTCAAAGAGCCAGGTAAACCATTTGTTTTCAAACATCTCACCATTTTCTGTTTTATGTCAAGTGGTACTTCATCCTCAAAAAAAGCCAATGCAACAAGTTCGTCTGATAAATACCAGAGGTGTCTTAGAAATTTTTTCAAAGCCACCGCTGAAATCTGTGAATCAGGATAGCTGCAAGCAAATACGTAAATGATACAATAAGTTTTATAATATTAACAATTTCACTATTCACTTGGTACATTAAATTAATTAGTCCAACTAATATTAACCCTCACCCTAACCTTTGTAGGCTTTTGATAAGCCAAAGATCATTTCGAGGAGCTGAAATGGCTGATGGTGCTGTAAACCAGGCTGTAGTGTAAATTCTTGTGGCAAAAAATGCATATGTTTCTGAGACCCCGTTCTTCTTTTGCTGTGAGTCGAAATTGGGCCCGAAATAGTCATATTTTGATGGCATATATGGCTTTGGCCATCCACCTAGCACGATAAAGTCCAGCTGGTTGTTTAAATGATATACATTTTGCTGGAACTCCTCCAAGATAAAAAATGACTAAGTCAAGTAGCTTTCGGTAATCGTCACGAGGTTGAAAAGTTGTGAGCTGTTTTTGTGCAAATTTGATAATTTCTTCAGCAATGTCAACAACGACTGATGTACTAGACTCCTCTGTTAAAACAGTCTGAGATGTTGATTTATCAATTAGTGGCAAGTGTTGTTTAAATCGCTTAAAGATTGCTATGTCTGAACTTGTAGAAGGACCAAATGAATGCTTCACACCTGCTTCCAACATAATTTCAAGCATATGATGACGACAGGCCAGCCACAACATTTCCTTCTGCATCTTTCGCTCCAGTAGGACACATGCTCCAGTGAATTTTGCTCTACTACTGGACATCTTTATTAAACTAGTTGAAACGATTTTAAGAGATACAATACACAAATCTGAGTGATATTATAATATTAATTTTGTGTAAACGTGGCCAAAGAAATTAGACAAAAAAATTTAACAAAGAATAATCAACAGCAAAGATTAAAATTAACTGAAAAAAATAAGAGTGACATTGTATCTTCATCATTTCACATTAATTAATAATATGTTTTGGGCATAGTCAGTCAGGCAGACACGTTATTACCAACAAGGAGTAACATAATTGAAATTCGTAAAATTCACAACGTGGTAGCAACCATTAAACATGTGTCAAAATCAATAAAAATTTTACTGATTTATTTTTTCATATATTGGAACATTTTTAGATGGTGCCCCATGAAAAATTCAAAACTTCATTTTTTTGAATCACCCTAATATATATATATATATATATATATATATATATATATATATATATATATATATGGTGTTGTGTAGGTGTCTTAAGGTAAGGTGGGGAAGATTATTGTATAGGTGTGGTACGATGGGGGAGGGTATTGTGTAAATGTGATAAGGTAAGGTGGGGGAGGGTATTGTGTAAATGTGATAAGGTAAGGTGGGGGAGTGTGTTCTGTAGGTGTGGTAAGGTAAGGTGGGGGAGGGTGTTGTGTAGGTGTGATAAGGTAAGGTGGGGAAGATTATTGTATAGGTGTGGTACGATGGGGGAGGGTGTTATGTAAGTGTGATAAGGTAAGGTGCGGGAGGGTGTTGTGTAGGTGTGGTAAGGTCAGATAGGGGAGGGTCTACAATTCTCTTCATAATAACACTGTACTCTACAATTTTCCTCACTCTCTCTCTCTCTCTCATTCAAAAGGTCAAACCGATTTACAATTTCATTGTCAATACAACATCAGGAAAGCACTCCAATAGACTTAATATTTCTATTGTATGATTTTATTTATAAAGACACAGTTCTGGAATAATCATCACCTACAGAAAATATTTACGTTGTTAGGTGGTGCACTGTGCTTGGCAATTTGTTTGAACCAGAACATAGAGTGAAAGAATGGACAGAAAAAAAAATCCACAAATCTATACATTTTTCTTCTTTTTTTTTGTAAAGTTTTGTAGAAAAAATTGTCAACTTATTGAAAAGAAATTCATCGGTTTAGGACGACTTGAGCAACCTTTACACCCTTTCATCTTTTACACCGCTTCATCTTTACACCGCTTCATTATTACACGCCTTTACACCTTTTTTATCTATACACCTCTTTACCTTTTACACTCCTTCATCATTACACCTCTTTACCTTTTACACCCCTTCACCATTATACCTCTTTACCTTTTACACCCCTTCATCATTACATCCCTTCGTCACTACACCCCTTCATCATTACACCCCTTCATCATTACATCCCTTCATGATTACACCCCTTCATCATTACACCCCTTCATCATTACAACCCTTCATCATTACACCCCTTCATCATTACACCCCTTCATCATTACAACCCTTCATCATTACATCCCTTCATCATTACACCCCTTCATCATTACACCCCTTCATCATTACACCCCTTCATCATTACACCCCTTCATCATTACACCCCTTTATCACTACACCCCTTCATCATTACACCCCTTCATCAATGCATTCCTTCATCATTACATCCCTTCATCATTACACCACTTCATCATTACACCCCACTGTATCTACACGGTGAATTTATTTCTACTTTTTATTTTTACCTTGTTGCACTTGTCCTTTCGACAGGAAACTTCAGAATTATCAGATTCATCTCACCAAAATACCAAAATAAAGTCAACTGAACCTAAAACTGATTTCTAAAGGATTTGGTTTTCCTTGTTGTAGTTTAACATCACTTCCTTGAAGTGTATTTACAATTAGAATTAATTAGATTGTTACATGCAAAAAGTATAAATGAGTGAAATCGACCAATCGATTATTCAATTATTCAGTGTAGTAAATCAATCGATTATTTGATGTATCAGTGTAGTAATCTAACGTTTGAAGATTACTTTCCCGTTAATGGAGCTAATCCAAAGTTATTACTTTAAAGCTAGTCTCTATCACAGAAATAAGAAGTACTTTTATCAACCTAACCAATCATGTAATCACTAGTCTCTATCACAGAAATAAGAAGTACTTTTATCAACCTAACCAATCATGTAATCACTAGTCTCTATCACAGAAATAAGAAGTACTTTTATCAACCTAACAAATCATGTAATCAATACCCCTGTTTGTCAGACTTTTTACCAGAATCTTTCAAAGCCAGGTTAAAAATAGCACCATGCACATTTTTCAGTAATTTTAAAATATTATTCTTAAAATGTTTATTCCTTGCATCGAATTTCAGTTTTGCTAGATGAATAAATGACTTCAAACTTGTGTCTCCACTCAGAGAGAGCGCTTCTTATTTAATCCTGACAAATGAAGATCTAATTGGAAACTCTACACTCAGTTTGAATTAAACGCGATTATAGAAAGTATTTTTAAAACAAGCAGAACCCATTAACTCGTAGATTTGGTGCATACAATTAATTTCGTTAATAATATAGATTATAGAAATTATATTGAATAAAATAAGTGTGAACGCCGATACAGATTAATTATTTCATTTATTTCTGGTGCCCAAGATTTTTGTTGGTCTATAAAAAGTTTCTGTAATATACTCACACACACAGAGGAGGTCCCTTTTAGGTACCATGATATGCGCTCTTTCCTCTTTTGATACATTGGAAAGAAAATAGATCGCCGAAATGAATAGAGATAATGTCGATTGAAAATTAAAACTCTTAAATATCTAAATCTCGACAGTATAAAAAAAATTAATATTGAAAAGTTCCTTTACAGTGCATAAGTGAGTGTTATGTCCAGTTTTAGTTGTTCTCTGTTCGGCGTAAGTGAGTGTTATGTCCAGTTTTAGTTGTTCTCTGTTCGGCGTAAGTGAGTGTTATGTCCAGTTTTAGTTATTCTCTGTTCGGCATAAGTGAGTGTTATGTCCAGTTTTAGTTGTTCTCGTTTCGGCATAAGTGAGTGTTATGTCCAGTTTTAGTTGTTCTCTGTTCGGCATAAGTGAGTGTTATGTCCAGTTTTAGTTATTCTCTGTTCGGCATAAGTGAGTGTTATGTCCAGTTTTAGTTGTTCTCTGTTCGGCATAAGTGAGTGTTATGTCCAGTTTTAGTTGTTCTCTGTTCGGCATAAGTGAGTGTTATGTCCAGTTTTAGTTGTTCTTTGTTTGGCGGTTGGAATTTCTACTCTGCACAAACAAACTTACACACACCACTACATTCTATTTATTACATCCGAACTATCAAAAAAAATAAAATAATTAGGTTCAGGCTCGTTAAGAATTTTATTAATTGACTCGGACTTTTAAATTAATGTAACGTCATCGAGAGTATACAATCGATTGGACTTAGAGAAGTTGATGATAATTGATTTCATATTTTGAAAGAAAAAAAAATTGGTCGAACTACCGCCAGACGGATGGTTGTGAGGTAGAGCGTTCGACTGTCAACCTGAGGGTCCCAGTTTCGATCTCCGCTGAGTACCAATGGGTATTTCAGGTCAAGGTGAAAGTTCCCTCTATATCTCCCGTGGTGCCTCCGTGGCCATTGCACTATCGGCTATGGTGGGGATTAAAAAATGGCACCACATAACCGTCCCATTAGTGGTTTAAAGGATCAAAGATATTTCATCTCATCCTTACAGGGACTTCACACTCACAGACAGACAGACACACACACACACACACACACACACACACACACACACCTATGACTTCACACACCGCCAGACAAAGCAAGTGCAGAAAAAGGTTATAAAAAAGTATTAAAAGTCCATAATTTAAATGTTTAAAATCTATTTGCAGAAATAGTCTATAAATAGACATTAATATTAGCTCAACGTGTTTCAATCATCTCTATTTATTTATGGAAATGTGTTTTTATTGGCAATTTCCTTTGGATTGTCCTGAGCACCGGTTGTTTCAACTGAACGTCATGTTGATTCAGAACTACAGTCTGAACGTCATGTTGATTCACAACTATAGTCGGAATCTTTTGTATGCACTGCCCCATGCCATGTTAGTTGATGATTTACTGAACTCGGTCAATTCTGTTACATAACAAACAGTATAACACAGTTTATCTTTGTTTAGATAATGGGATAGTTTCGTTTTTCTGATGGTAATATTTTTAAGCGCAAGTAAATTAGGACGAATCTGGTTTAATATAAAACTGTTGCATAAATGTTATAGTCTGAAACTTTTAGCTTTGCTCCGTAACACATTTACACTTCAGATACAAATTTAAAAACAGATAATCAGCATTAAATAGAACACGTGAAATAGAACTTCCACGATTTCTCCACATGCTACAAACAATCTAAATCAGCCACCTATACACACTATGAAAACAATTGAGGACACATCAGTTTGAGTGTGCTGAAGTCAAACACGTTACAATAAGTGGAATATATCTGCCCAGAGTGTGCTGAAGTCAGACACGTTACAATAAGTGGAAGATATCTGCCCAGAGTGTGCTGAAGTCAAACACGTTACAATAAGTGGAAGATATCTGCCCAGAGTGTGCTGATGTCAGACACGTTACAATAAGTGGAAGATATCTGCCCAGAGTGTGCTGAAGTCAGACACGTTACAAAAAGTGGAAGATATCTGCCCAGAGTGTGCTGAAGTCAAACACGTTACAATAAGTGGAAGATATCTGACCAGAGTGTGCTGATATCAAACACGTTACAATAAGTGGAAGATATCTGCCCAGAGTGTGCTGATGTCAAACACGTTACAATAAGTGGAATATATCTGCCCAGAGTGTGCTGAAGTCAGACACGTTACAATAAGTGGAAGATATCTGCCCAGAGTGTGCTGATATCAAACACGTTACAATAAGTGGAAGATATCTGCCCAGAGTGTGCTGATGTCAGACACCTTACAATAAGTGGAAGATATCTGCCCAGAATGTGCTGAAGTCAGACACGTTACAATAAGTGGAAGATATCTGCCCAGAGTGTGCTGAAGTCAAACACGTTACAATAAGTGGAAGATATCTGACCAGAGTGTGCTGATATCAAACACGTTACAATAAGTGGAAGATATCTGCCCAGAGTGTGCTGATGTCAAACACGTTACAATAAGTGGAATATATCTGCCCAGAGTGTGCTGAAGTCAGACACGTTACACTAAGTGGAAGATATCTGCCCAGAGAGTGCTGAAGTCAGACACGTTACAATAAGTGGAAGATATCTGACCAGAGTGTGCTGATGTCAGACACCTTACAATAAGTGGAAGATATCTGCCCAGAATGTGCTGAAGTCAGACACGTTACAATAAGTGGAAGATATCTGCCCAGAGTGTGCTGAAGTCAAACACGTTACAATAAGTGGAAGATATCTGACCAGAGTGTGCTGATATCAAACACGTTACAATAAGTGGAAGATATCTGCCCAGAGTGTGCTGATGTCAAACACGTTACAATAAGTGGAATATATCTGCCCAGAGTGTGCTGAAGTCAGACACGTTACACTAAGTGGAAGATATCTGCCCAGAGAGTGCTGAAGTCAGACACGTTACAATAAGTGGAAGATATCTGACCAGAGTGTGCTGATGTCAGACACGTTACAATAAGTGGAAGATATCTGACCAGAGTGTGCTGAAGTCAAACACGTTACAATAAGAGGAAGATATCTGACCAGAGTGTGCTGATGTCAAACACGTTACAATAAGTGGAAGATATCTGCCCAGAGTGTGCTGATGTCAAACACGTTACAATAAGTGGAAGATATCTGCCCAGAGTGTGCTGATGTCAAACACGTTACAATAAGTGGAAGATATCTGCCCAGAGTGTGCTGATGTCAAACACGTTACATTTGGAGGAAGATATCTGCCCAGAGTGTGCTGATGTCAAACACGTTACAATAAGTGGAAGATATCTGCCCAGAGTGTGCTGATGTCAGACACGTTACAATAAGTGGAAGATATCTGACCAGAGTGTGCTGATATCAGACACGTTACAATAAGTGGAAGATATCTGACCAGAGTATGCTGAAGTCAAACACGTTACAATAAGTGGAAGATATCTGACCAGAGTGTGCTGATGTCAAACACGTTACAGTAAGTGGAAGATATCTGCCCAGAGTGTGCTGATGTCAAACACGTTACAATAAGTGGAAGATTTCTGCCCAGAGTGTGCTGATGTCAAACACGTTACATTTGGAGGAAGATATCTGCCTAGAGCGTGCTGAAGTCAAACACGTTACAATAAGTGGAAGATATCTGCCCAGAGTGTGCTGATGTCAAACACGTTACAATAAGTGGAAGATATCTGACCAGAGTGTGCTGATATCAGACACGTTACAATAAGTGGAAGATATCTGACCAGAGTATGCTGAAGTCAAACACGTTACAATAAGTGGAAGATATCTGACCAGAGTGTGCTGATGTCAAACACGTTACAGTAAGTGGAAGATATCTGCCCAGAGTGTGCTGATGTCAAACACGTTACAATAAGTGGAAGATATCTGCCCAGAGTGTGCTGATGTCAAACACGTTACATTTGGAGGAAGATATCTGCCTAGAGCGTGCTGAAGTCAAACACGGTACAATAAGTGGAAGATATCTGCCCAGAGTGTGCTGATGTCAAACACGTTACAATAAGTGGAATATATCTGCCCAGAGTGTGCTGAAGTCAGACACGTTACAATAAGTGGAAGATATCTGACCAGAGTGTGCTGAAGTCAAACACGTTACAATAAGTGGAAGATATCTGACCAGAGTGTGCTGATGTCAGACACCTTACAATAAGTGGAAGATATCTGCCCAGAGTGTGCTGAAGTCAGACACGTTACAATAAGTGGAAGATATCTGCCCAGAGTGTGCTGAAGTCAAACACGTTACAATAAGTGGAAGATATCTGACCAGAGTGTGCTGATATCAAACACGTTACAATAAGTGGAAGATATCTGCCCAGAGTGTGCTGATGTCAAACACGTTACAATAAGTGGAATATATCTGCCCAGAGTGTGCTGAAGTCAGACACGTTACAATAAGTGGAAGATATCTGCCCAGAGTGTGCTGAAGTCAAACACGTTACAATAAGTGGAAGATATCTGACCAGAGTGTGCTGATGTCAGACACCTTACAATAAGTGGAAGATATCTGCCCAGAGTGTGCTGAAGTCAGACACGTTACAATAAGTGGAAGATATCTGACCAGAGTGTGCTGATATCAAACACGTTACAATAAGTGGAAGATATCTGCCCAGAGTGTGCTGATGTCAAACACGTTACAATAAGTGGAATATATCTGCCCAGAGTGTGCTGAAGTCAGACACGTTACACTAAGTGGAAGATATCTGCCCAGAGAGTGCTGAAGTCAGACACGTTACAATAAGTGGAAGATATCTGACCAGAGTGTGCTGATGTCAGACACGTTACAATAAGTGGAATATATCTGACCAGAGTGTGCTGAAGTCAAACACGTTTCAATAAGAGGAAGATATCTGACCAGAGTGTGCTGATGTCAAACACGTTACAATAAGTGGAAGATATCTGACCAGAGTGTGCTGATGTCAAACACGTTACAATAAGTGGAAGATATCTGCCCAGAGTGTGCTGATGTCAAACACGTTACAATAAGTGGAAGATATCTGCCCAGAGTGTGCTGATGTCAAACACGTTACATTTGGAGGAAGATATCTGCCCAGAGTGTGCTGATGTCAAACACGTTACAATAAGTGGAAGATATCTGCCCAGAGTGTGCTGATGTCAGACACGTTACAATAAGTGGAAGATATCTGACCAGAGTGTGCTGATATCAGACACGTTACAATAAGTGGAAGATATCTGACCAGAGTATGCTGAAGTCAAACACGCTACAATAAGTGGAAGATATCTGACCAGAGTGTGCTGATGTCAAACACGTTACAGTAAGTGGAAGATATCTGCCCAGAGTGTGCTGATGTCAAACACGTTACAATAAGTGGAAGATATCTGCCCAGAGTGTGCTGATGTCAAACACGTTACATTTGGAGGAAGATATCTGCCTAGAGCGTGCTGAAGTCAAACACGTTACAATAAGTGGAAGATATCTGCCCAGAGTGTGCTGATGTCAAACACGTTACAATAAGTGGAATATATCTGCCCAGAGTGTGCTGAAGTCAGACACGTTACAATAAGTGGAAGATATCTGCCCAGAGTGTGCTGAAGTCAAACACGTTACAATAAGTGGAAGATATCTGACCAGAGTGTGCTGATGTCAGACACCTTACAATAAGTGGAAGATATCTGCCCAGAGTGTGCTGAAGTCAGACACGTTACAATAAGTGGAAGATATCTGCCCAGAGTGTGCTGAAGTCAAACACGTTACAATAAGTGGAAGATATCTGACCAGAGTGTGCTGATATCAAACACGTTACAATAAGTGGAAGATATCTGCCCAGAGTGTGCTGATGTCAAACACGTTACAATAAGTGGAATATATCTGCCCAGAGTGTGCTGAAGTCAGACACGTTACACTAAGTGGAAGATATCTGCCCAGAGAGTGCTGAAGTCAGACACGTTACAATAAGTGGAAGATATCTGACCAGAGTGTGCTGATGTCAGACACGTTACAATAAGTGGAAGATATCTGACCAGAGTGTGCTGAAGTCAAACACGTTACAATAAGAGGAAGATATCTGACCAGAGTGTGCTGATGTCAAACACGTTACAATAAGTGGAAGATATCTGCCCAGAGTGTGCTGATGTCAAACACGTTACAATAAGTGGAAGATATCTGCCCAGAGTGTGCTGATGTCAAACACGTTACAATAAGTGGAAGATATCTGCCCAGAGTGTGCTGATGTCAAACACGTTACATTTGGAGGAAGATATCTGCCCAGAGTGTGCTGATGTCAAACACGTTACAATAAGTGGAAGATATCTGCCCAGAGTGTGCTGATGTCAGACACGTTACAATAAGTGGAAGATATCTGACCAGAGTGTGCTGATATCAGACACGTTACAATAAGTGGAAGATATCTGACCAGAGTATGCTGAAGTCAAACACGTTACAATAAGTGGAAGATATCTGACCAGAGTGTGCTGATGTCAAACACGTTACAGTAAGTGGAAGATATCTGCCCAGAGTGTGCTGATGTCAAACACGTTACAATAAGTGGAAGATATCTGCCCAGAGTGTGCTGATGTCAAACACGTTACATTTGGAGGAAGATATCTGCCTAGAGCGTGCTGAAGTCAAACACGTTACAATAAGTGGAAGATATCTGCCCAGAGTGTGCTGATGTCAAACACGTTACAATAAGTGGAATATATCTGCCCAGAGTGTGCTGAAGTCAGACACGTTACAATAAGTGGAAGATATCTGCCCAGAGTGTGCTGATGTCAAACACGTTACAATAAGTGGAAGATATCTGACCAGAGTGTGCTGATGTCAGACACCTTACAATAAGTGGAAGATATCTGCCCAGAGTGTGCTGAAGTCAGACACGTTACAATAAGTGGAATATATCTGACCAGAGTGTGCTGATATCAAACACGTTACAATAAGTGGAAGATATCTGCCCAGAGTGTGCTGATGTCAAACACGTTACAATAAGTGGAATATATCTGCCCAGAGTGTGCTGAAATCAGACACGTTACACTAAGTGGAAGATATCTGCCCAGAGAGTGCTGAAGTCAGACACGTTACAATAAGTGGAAGATATCTGACCAGAGTGTGCTGATGTCAGACACGTTACAATAAGTGGAAGATATCTGACCAGAGTGTGCTGAAGTCAAACACGTTACAATAAGAGGAAGATATCTGACCAGAGTGTGCTGATGTCAAACACGTTACAATAAGTGGAAGATATCTGCCCAGAGTGTGCTGATGTCAAACACGTTACAATAAGTGGAAGATATCTGCCCAGAGTGTGCTGATGTCAAACACGTTACAATAAGTGGAAGATATCTGCCCAGAGTGTGCTGATGTCAAACACGTTACATTTGGAGGAAGATATCTGCCCAGAGTGTGCTGATGTCAAACACGTTACAATAAGTGGAAGATATCTGCCCAGAGTGTGCTGATGTCAAACACGTTACAATAAGTGGAAGATATCTGCCCAGAGTGTGCTGATGTCAAACACGTTACATTTGGAGGAAGATATCTGCCCAGAGAGTGCTGAAGTCAAACACGTTACAAAAAGTGGAAGATATCTGCCCAGAGAGTGCTGAAGTCAAACACGTTACAATAAGTGGAAGATATCTGCCCAGAGTGTGCTGAAGTCAGACACGTTACAAACAGTGGAAGATATCTGACCAGAGTGTGCTGATATCAGACACGTTACAATAAAAGGAAGATATCTGACCAGAGTGTGCTGAAGTCAGACACGTTACAATAAGTGGAAGATATCTGACCAGAGTGTGCTGATATCAAACACGTTACAATAAGTGGAAGATATCTGCCCAGAGTGTGCTGATGTCAAACACGTTACAATAAGTGGAATATATCTGCCCAGAGTGTGCTGAAGTCAGACACGTTACACTAAGTGGAAGATATCTGCCCAGAGAGTGCTGAAGTCAGACACGTTACAATAAGTGGAAGATATCTGACCAGAGTGTGCTGATGTCAGACACGTTACAATAAGTGGAAGATATCTGACCAGAGTGTGCTGAAGTCAAACACGTTACAATAAGAGGAAGATATCTGACCAGAGTGTGCTGATGTCAAACACGTTACAATAAGTGGAAGATATCTGACCAGAGTGTGCTGATGTCAAACACGTTACAATAAGTGGAAGATATCTGCCCAGAGTGTGCTGATGTCAAACACGTTACAATAAGTGGAAGATATCTGCCCAGAGTGTGCTGATGTCAAACACGTTACATTTGGAGGAAGATATCTGCCCAGAGTGTGCTGATGTCAAACACGTTACAATAAGTGGAAGATATCTGCCCAGAGTGTGCTGATGTCAGACACGTTACAATAAGTGGAAGATATCTGCCCAGAGTGTGCTGATGTCAAACACGTTACAATAAGTGGAATATATCTGCCCAGAGTGTGCTGAAGTCAGACACGTTACACTAAGTGGAAGATATCTGCCCAGAGAGTGCTGAAGTCAGACACGTTACAATAAGTGGAAGATATCTGACCAGAGTGTGCTGATGTCAGACACGTTACAATAAGTGGAAGATATCTGACCAGAGTGTGCTGAAGTCAAACACGTTACAATAAGAGGAAGATATCTGACCAGAGTGTGCTGATGTCAAACACGTTACAATAAGTGGAAGATATCTGCCCAGAGTGTGCTGATGTCAAACACGTTACAATAAGTGGAAGATATCTGCCCAGAGTGTGCTGATGTCAAACACGTTACAATAAGTGGAAGATATCTGCCCAGAGTGTGCTGATGTCAAACACGTTACATTTGGAGGAAGATATCTGCCCAGAGTGTGCTGATGTCAAACACGTTACAATAAGTGGAAGATATCTGCCCAGAGTGTGCTGATGTCAAACACGTTACAATAAGTGGAAGATATCTGCCCAGAGTGTGCTGATGTCAAACACGTTACATTTGGAGGAAGATATCTGCCCAGAGAGTGCTGAAGTCAAACACGTTACAATAAGTGGAAGATATCTGCCCAGAGAGTGCTGAAGTCAAACACGTTACAATAAGTGGAAGATATCTGCCCAGAGTGTGCTGATGTCAGACACGTTACAATAAGTGGAAGATATCTGACCAGAGTGTGCTGATATCAGACACGTTACAATAAGAGGAAGATATCTGACCAGAGTGTGCTGAAGTCAGACACGTTACAATAAGTGGAAGATATCTGACCAGAGTGTGCTGATATCAAACACGTTACAATAAGTGGAAGATATCTGCCCAGAGTGTGCTGATGTCAAACACGTTACAATAAGTGGAATATATCTGCCCAGAGTGTGCTGAAGTCAGACACGTTACACTAAGTGGAAGATATCTGCCCAGAGAGTGCTGAAGTCAGACACGTTACAATAAGTGGAAGATATCTGACCAGAGTGTGCTGATGTCAGACACGTTACAATAAGTGGAAGATATCTGACCAGAGTGTGCTGAAGTCAAACACGTTACAATAAGAGGAAGATATCTGACCAGAGTGTGCTGATGTCAAACACGTTACAATAAGTGGAAGATATCTGCCCAGAGTGTGCTGATGTCAAACACGTTACAATAAGTGGAAGATATCTGCCCAGAGTGTGCTGATGTCAAACACGTTACAATAAGTGGAAGATATCTGCCCAGAGTGTGCTGATGTCAAACACGTTACATTTGGAGGAAGATATCTGCCCAGAGTGTGCTGATGTCAAACACGTTACAATAAGTGGAAGATATCTGCCCAGAGTGTGCTGATGTCAGACACGTTACAATAAGTGGAAGATATCTGACCAGAGTGTGCTGATATCAGACACGTTACAATAAGTGGAAGATATCTGACCAGAGTATGCTGAAGTCAAACACGTTACAATAAGTGGAAGATATCTGACCAGAGTGTGCTGATGTCAAACACGTTACAGTAAGTGGAAGATATCTGCCCAGAGTGTGCTGATGTCAAACACGTTACAATAAGTGGAAGATATCTGCCCAGAGTGTGCTGATGTCAAACACGTTACATTTGGAGGAAGATATCTGCCTAGAGCGTGCTGAAGTCAAACACGTTACAATAAGTGGAAGATATCTGCCCAGAGTGTGCTGATGTCAAACACGTTACAATAAGTGGAATATATCTGCCCAGAGTGTGCTGAAGTCAGACACGTTACAATAAGTGGAAGATATCTGCCCAGAGTGTGCTGATGTCAAACACGTTACAATAAGTGGAAGATATCTGACCAGAGTGTGCTGATGTCAGACACCTTACAATAAGTGGAAGATATCTGCCCAGAGTGTGCTGAAGTCAGACACGTTACAATAAGTGGAATATATCTGACCAGAGTGTGCTGATATCAAACACGTTACAATAAGTGGAAGATATCTGCCCAGAGTGTGCTGATGTCAAACACGTTACAATAAGTGGAATATATCTGCCCAGAGTGTGCTGAAATCAGACACGTTACACTAAGTGGAAGATATCTGCCCAGAGAGTGCTGAAGTCAGACACGTTACAATAAGTGGAAGATATCTGACCAGAGTGTGCTGATGTCAGACACGTTACAATAAGTGGAAGATATCTGACCAGAGTGTGCTGAAGTCAAACACGTTACAATAAGAGGAAGATATCTGACCAGAGTGTGCTGATGTCAAACACGTTACAATAAGTGGAAGATATCTGCCCAGAGTGTGCTGATGTCAAACACGTTACAATAAGTGGAAGATATCTGCCCAGAGTGTGCTGATGTCAAACACGTTACAATAAGTGGAAGATATCTGCCCAGAGTGTGCTGATGTCAAACACGTTACATTTGGAGGAAGATATCTGCCCAGAGTGTGCTGATGTCAAACACGTTACAATAAGTGGAAGATATCTGCCCAGAGTGTGCTGATGTCAAACACGTTACAATAAGTGGAAGATATCTGCCCAGAGTGTGCTGATGTCAAACACGTTACATTTGGAGGAAGATATCTGCCCAGAGAGTGCTGAAGTCAAACACGTTACAATAAGTGGAAGATATCTGCCCAGAGAGTGCTGAAGTCAAACACGTTACAATAAGTGGAAGATATCTGCCCAGAGTGTGCTGATGTCAGACACGTTACAAACAGTGGAAGATATCTGACCAGAGTGTGCTGATATCAGACACGTTACAATAAGAGGAAGATATCTGACCAGAGTGTGCTGAAGTCAGACACGTTACAATAAGTGGAAGATATCTGACCAGAGTGTGCTGATATCAAACACGTTACAATAAGTGGAAGATATCTGCCCAGAGTGTGCTGATGTCAAACACGTTACAATAAGTGGAATATATCTGCCCAGAGTGTGCTGAAGTCAGACACGTTACACTAAGTGGAAGATATCTGCCCAGAGAGTGCTGAAGTCAGACACGTTACAATAAGTGGAAGATATCTGACCAGAGTGTGCTGATGTCAGACACGTTACAATAAGTGGAAGATATCTGACCAGAGTGTGCTGAAGTCAAACACGTTACAATAAGAGGAAGATATCTGACCAGAGTGTGCTGATGTCATACACGTTACAATAAGTGGAAGATATCTGACCAGAGTGTGCTGATGTCAAACACGTTACAATAAGTGGAAGATATCTGCCCAGAGTGTGCTGATGTCAAACACGTTACAATAAGTGGAAGATATCTGCCCAGAGTGTGCTGATGTCAAACACGTTACATTTGGAGGAAGATATCTGCCCAGAGTGTGCTGATGTCAAACACGTTACAATAAGTGGAAGATATCTGCCCAGAGTGTGCTGATGTCAGACACGTTACAATAAGTGGAAGATATCTGCCCAGAGTGTGCTGATGTCAAACACGTTACAATAAGTGGAATATATCTGCCCAGAGTGTGCTGAAGTCAGACACGTTACACTAAGTGGAAGATATCTGCCCAGAGAGTGCTGAAGTCAGACACGTTACAATAAGTGGAAGATATCTGACCAGAGTGTGCTGATGTCAGACACGTTACAATAAGTGGAAGATATCTGACCAGAGTGTGCTGAAGTCAAACACGTTACAATAAGAGGAAGATATCTGACCAGAGTGTGCTGATGTCAAACACGTTACAATAAGTGGAAGATATCTGCCCAGAGTGTGCTGATGTCAAACACGTTACAATAAGTGGAAGATATCTGCCCAGAGTGTGCTGATGTCAAACACGTTACAATAAGTGGAAGATATCTGCCCAGAGTGTGCTGATGTCAAACACGTTACATTTGGAGGAAGATATCTGCCCAGAGTGTGCTGATGTCAAACACGTTACAATAAGTGGAAGATATCTGCCCAGAGTGTGCTGATGTCAAACACGTTACAATAAGTGGAAGATATCTGCCCAGAGTGTGCTGATGTCAAACACGTTACATTTGGAGGAAGATATCTGCCCAGAGAGTGCTGAAGTCAAACACGTTACAATAAGTGGAAGATATCTGCCCAGAGAGTGCTGAAGTCAAACACGTTACAATAAGTGGAAGATATCTGCCCAGAGTGTGCTGATGTCAGACACGTTACAATAAGTGGAAGATATCTGACCAGAGTGTGCTGATATCAGACACGTTACAATAAGAGGAAGATATCTGACCAGAGTGTGCTGAAGTCAGACACGTTACAATAAGTGGAAGATATCTGACCAGAGTGTGCTGATATCAAACACGTTACAATAAGTGGAAGATATCTGCCCAGAGTGTGCTGATGTCAAACACGTTACAATAAGTGGAATATATCTGCCCAGAGTGTGCTGAAGTCAGACACGTTACACTAAGTGGAAGATATCTGCCCAGAGAGTGCTGAAGTCAGACACGTTACAATAAGTGGAAGATATCTGACCAGAGTGTGCTGATGTCAGACACGTTACAATAAGTGGAAGATATCTGACCAGAGTGTGCTGAAGTCAAACACGTTACAATAAGAGGAAGATATCTGACCAGAGTGTGCTGATGTCAAACACGTTACAATAAGTGGAAGATATCTGACCAGAGTGTGCTGATGTCAAACACGTTACAGTAAAGTGGAAGATATCTGCCCAGAGTGTGCTGATGTCAAACACGTTACAATAAGTGGAAGATATCTGCCCAGAGTGTGCTGATGTCAAACACGTTACATTTGGAGGAAGATATCTGCCCAGAGTGTGCTGATGTCAAACACGTTACAATAAGTGGAAGATATCTGCCCAGAACAATGTGCTGATGTCAGACACGTTACAATAAGTGGAAGATATCTGACCAGAGTGTGCTGATATCAGACACGTTACAATAAGTGGAAGATATCTGACCAGAGTATGCTGAAGTCAAACACGTTACAATAAGTGGAAGATATCTGACCAGAGTGTGCTGATGTCAAACACGTTACAGTAAGTGGAAGATATCTGCCCAGAGTGTGCTGATGTCAAACACGTTACAATAAGTGGGAGATATCTGCCCAGAGTGTGCTGATGTCAAACACGTTACATTTGGAGGAAGATATCTGCCTAGAGCGTGCTGAATTCAAACACGTTACAATAAGTGGAAGATATCTGCCCAGAGTGTGCTGATGTCAAACACGTTACAATAAGTGGAATATATCTGCCCAGAGTGTGCTGAAGTCAGACACCTTACAATAAGCGGAAGATATCTGCCCAGAGTGTGCTGAAGTCAGACACGTTACAATAAGTGGAATATATCTGACCAGAGTGTGCTGATATCAAACACGTTACAATAAGTGGAAGATATCTGCCCAGAGTGTGCTGATGTCAAACACGTTACAATAAGTGGAATATATCTGCCCAGAGTGTGCTGAAGTCAGACACGTTACACTAAGTGGAAGATATCTGCCCAGAGAGTGCTGAAGTCAGACACGTTACAATAAGTGGAAGATATCTGACCAGAGTGTGCTGATGTCAAACACGTTACAATAAGTGGAAGATATCTGACCAGAGTGTGCTGAAGTCAAACACGTTACAATAAGAGGAAGATATCTGACCAGAGTGTGCTGATGTCAAACACGTTACAATAAGTGGAAGATATCTGCCCAGAGTGTGCTGATGTCAAACACGTTACAATAAGTGGAAGATATCTGCCCAGAGTGTGCTGATGTCAAACACGTTACAATAAGTGGAAGATATCTGCCCAGAGTGTGCTGATGTCAAACACGTTACATTTGGAGGAAGATATCTGCCCAGAGTGTGCTGATGTCAAACACGTTACAATAAGTGGAAGATATCTGCCCAGAGTGTGCTGATGTCAAACACGTTACATTTGGAGGAAGATATCTGCCCAGAGAGTGCTGAAGTCAAACACGTTACAATAAGTGGAAGATATCTGCCCAGAGAGTGCTGAAGTCAAATACGTTACAATAAGTGGAAGATATCTGCCCAGAGTGTGCTGATGTCAGACACGTTACAATAAGTGGAAGATATCTGACCAGAGTGTGCTGATATCAGACACGTTACAATAAGAGGAAGATATCTGACCAGAGTATGCTGAAGTCAAACACGTTACAATAAGTGGAAGATATCTGACCGAGTGTGCTGATGTCAAACACGTTACAGTAAGTGGAAGATATCTGCCCAGAAGTGTGCTGATGTCAAACACGTTACAATAAGTGGAAGATATCTCCCAGAGTGTGCTGATGTCAAACACGTTACATTTGGAGGAAGATATCTGCTCAGAGCGTGCTGAAGTCAAACACGTTACGATAAGTGGAAGATATCTGCCCAGAGAGTGCTGAAGTCAAACACGTTACAATAAGTGGAAGATATCTGCCCAGAGTGTGCTGAAGTCAGACACGTTACAATAAGTGGAAGATATCTGCCCAGAGTGTGCTGATGTCAGACACGTTACAATAAGTGGAAGATATCTGACCAGAGTGTGCTGATGTCAAACACGTTACAATAAGTGGAAGATATCTGCCCAGAGAGTGCTGAAGTCAAACACGTTACAATAAGTGGAAGATATCTGCCCAGAGTGTGCTGATGTCAGACACGTTACAATAAGTGGAAGATATCTGACCAGAGTGTGCTGATATCAGACACGTTACAATAAGAGGAAGATATCTGACCAGAGTATGCTGAAGTCAAACACGTTACAATAAGTGGAAGATATCTGACCAGAGTGTGCTGATGTCAAACACGTTACAGTAAGTGGAAGATATCTGCCCACAGTGTGCTGATGTCAAACACGTTACAATAAGTGGAAGATATCTGCCCAGGGAGTGGTGCTGATGTCAAACACGTTACATTTGGAGGAAGATATCTGCCTAGAGCGTGCTGAAGTCAAACACGTTACGATAAGTGGAAGATATCTGCCCAGAGTGTGCTGATGTCAAACACGTTACAATAAGAGGAAGATGTCTGCCCAGAGTGTGCTGATGTCAAACACGTTACAATAAGTGGAAGTAATCTGCCCAGAGCGTGCTGAAGTCAAACACGTTACAATAAGTGGGAAGATATCTGCCCAGAGGTGCTGAAGTCAGATCACGTTACAATAAGTGGAATATATCTGACCAGAGTGTGCTGATATCAAACACGTTACAATAAGTGGAAGATATCTGCCCAGAGTGTGCTGATGTCAAACACGTTACAATAAGTGGAAGATATCTGACCAGAGTGTGCTGATGTCAGACACGTTACAATAAGTGGAAGATATCTGACCAGAGTGTGCTGAAGTCAAACACGTTACAATAAGAGGAAGATATCTGACCAGAGTGTGCTGATGTCAAACACGTTACAATAAGTGGAAGATATCTGACCAGAGTGTGCTGATGTCAGACACGTTACAATAAGTGGAAGAGGATCTGACCAGAGTGTGCTGAAGTCAAACACGTTACAATAAGAGGAAGATATCTGACCAGAGTGTGCTGATGTCAAACACGTTACAATAAGTGGAAGATATCTGACCAGAGTGTGCTGATGTCAAACACGTTACAATAAGTGGAAGATATCTGCCCAGAGTGTGCTGATGTCAAACACGTTACAATAAGTGGAAGATATCTGCCCAGAGTGTGCTGATGTCAAACACGTTACATTTGGAGGAAGATATCTGCCCAGAGTGTGCTGATGTCAAACACGTTACAATAAGTGGAAGATATCTGCCCAGAGTGTGCTGATGTCAGACACGTTACAATAAGTGGAAGATATCTGACCAGAGTGTGCTGATATCAGACACGTTACAATAAGTGGAAGATATCTGACCAGAGTATGCTGAAGTCAAACACGTTACAATAAGTGGAAGATATCTGACCAGAGTGTGCTGATGTCAAACACGTTACAGTAAGTGGAAGATATCTGCCCAGAGTGTGCTGATGTCAAACACGTTACAATAAGTGGAAGATATCTGCCCAGAGTGTGCTGATGTCAAACACGTTACATTTGGAGGAAGATATCTGCCTAGAGCGTGCTGAAGTCAAACACGTTACAATAAGTGGAAGATATCTGCCCAGAGTGTGCTGATGTCAAACACGTTACAATAAGTGGAATATATCTGCCCAGAGTGTGCTGAAGTCAGACACGTTACAATAAGTGGAAGATATCTGCCCAGAGTGTGCTGATGTCAAACACGTTACAATAAGTGGAAGATATCTGACCAGAGTGTGCTGATGTCAGACACCTTACAATAAGTGGAAGATATCTGCCCAGAGTGTGCTGAAGTCAGACACCTTACAATAAGTGGAAGATATCTGCCCAGAGTGTGCTGAAGTCAGACACGTTACAATAAGTGGAAGATATCTGCCCAGAGTGTGCTGAAGTCAAACACGTTACAATAAGTGGAAGATATCTGACCAGAGTGTGCTGATATCAAACACGTTACAATAAGTGGAAGATATCTGCCCAGAGTGTGCTGATGTCAAACACGTTACAATAAGTGGAATATATCTGCCCAGAGTGTGCTGAAGTCAGACACGTTACAATAAGTGGAAGATATCTGCCCAGAGTGTGCTGATGTCAGACACGTTACAATAAGTGGAAGATATCTGACCAGAGTGTGCTGATGTCAAACACGTTACAATAAGTGGAAGATATCTGCCCAGAGAGTGCTGAAGTCAAACACGTTACAATAAGTGGAAGATATCTGCCCAGAGTGTGCTGATGTCAGACACGTTACAATAAGTGGAAGATATCTGACCAGAGTGTGCTGATATCAGACACGTTACAATAAGAGGAAGATATCTGACCAGAGTATGCTGAAGTCAAACACGTTACAATAAGTGGAAGATATCTGACCTGAGTGTGCTGATGTCAAACACGTTACAGTAAGTGGAAGATATCTGCCCACAGTGTGCTGATGTCAAACACGTTACAATGCAAGTGGAAGATATCTGCCCAGAGTGTGCTGATGTCAAACACGTTACATTTGGAGGAAGATATCTGCCTAGGAGCGTGCTGAAGTCAAACACGTTACGATAAGGGAAGATATCTGCCCAGAGTGTGCTGATGTCAAACACGTTACAATAAGAGGAAGATGTCTGCCCAGAGTGTGCTGATGTCAAACACGTTACAATAAGTGGAAGTAATCTGCCCAGAGCGTGCTGAAGTCAAACACGTTACAATAAGTGGAAGATATCTGCCCAGAGTGTGCTGAAGTCAGACACGTTACAATAAGTGGAATATATCTGACCAGAGTGTGCTGATATCAAACACGTTACAATAAGTGGAAGATATCTGCCCAGAGTGTGCTGATGTCAAACACGTTACAATAAGTGGAAGATATCTGACCAGAGTGTGCTGACAGGACACGTTACAATAAGTGGAAGATATCTGACCAGAGTGTGCTGAAGTCAAACACACGTTACAATAAGTGGAAGATATCTGACCAGAGTGTGCTGATGTCAAACACGTTACAATAAGTGGAAGATATCTGCCCAGAGTGTGCTGATGTCAAACACGTTACAATAAGTGGAAGATATCTGCCCAGAGTGTGATGTCAAACACGTTACAACAAGTGGAAGATATCTGCCCAGAGTGTGCTGATGTCAAACACGTTACATTTGGAGGAAGATATCTGCCCAGAGTGTGCTGATGTCAAACACGTTACAATAAGTGGAAGATATCTGCCCAGAGGTGCTGATGTCAGACACGTTACAATAAGTGGAAGATATCGACCAGAGTGTGCTGATATCAGGACACGTTACAATAAGTGGAAGATACTGACCAGAGTATGCTGAAGTCAAACACGTTACAATAAGTGGAAGATATCTGACCAGAGTGTGCTGATGTCAAACACGTTACAATAAGTGGAAGATATCTGCCCAGAGTGTGCTGATGTCAAACACGTTACAATAAGTGGAAGATATCTGCCCAGAGTGTGCTGATGTCAAACACGTTACATTTGGAGGAAGATATCTGCCTAGAGCGTGCTGAAGTCAAACACGTTACAATAAGTGGAAGATATCTGCCCAGAGTGTGCTGATGTCAAACACGTTACAATAAGTGGAATATATCTGCCCAGAGTGTGCTGGAAGTCAGACACGTTACAATAAGTGGAAGATATCTGCCCAGAGTGTGCTGATGTCAAACACGTTACAATAAGTGGAAGATATCTGACCAGAGTGTGCTGATGTCAGACACCTTACAATAAGTGGAAGATATCTGCCCAGAGTGTGCTGAAGTCAGACACCTTACAATAAGTGGAAGATATCTGCCCAGAGTGTGCTGAAGTCAGACACGTTACAATAAGTGGAAGATATCTGCCCAGAGTGTGCTGAAGTCAAACACGTTACAATAAGTGGAAGATATCTGACCAGAGTGTGCTGATATCAAACACGTTACAATAAGTGGAAGATATCTGCCCAGAGTGTGCTGATGTCAAACACGTTACAATAAGTGGAATATATCTGCCCAGAGTGTGCTGAAGTCAGACACGTTACACTAAGTTGAAGATATCTGCCCAGAGAGTGCTGAAGTCAGACACGTTACAATAAGTGGAAGATATCTGACCAGAGTGTGCTGATGTCAGACACGTTACAATAAGTGGAAGATATCTGACCAGAGTGTGCTGAAGTCAAACACGTTACAATAAGAGGAAGATATCTGACCAGAGTGTGCTGATGTCAAACACGTTACAATAAGTGGAAGATATCTGACCAGAGTGTGCTGATGTCAAACACGTTACAATAAGTGGAAGATATCTGCCCAGAGTGTGCTGATGTCAAACACGTTACAATAAGTGGAAGATATCTGCCCAGAGTGTGCTGATGTCAAACACGTTACATTTGGAGGAAGATATCTGCCCAGAGTGTGCTGATGTCAAACACGTTACAATAAGTGGAAGATATCTGCCCAGAGTGTGCTGATGTCAGACACGTTACAATAAGTGGAAGATATCTGACCAGAGTGTGCTGATATCAGACACGTTACAATAAGTGGAAGATATCTGACCAGAGTATGCTGAAGTCAAACACGTTACAATAAGTGGAAGATATCTGACCAGAGTGTGCTGATGTCAAACACGTTACAGTAAGTGGAAGATATCTGCCCAGAGTGTGCTGATGTCAAACACGTTACAATAAGTGGAAGATATCTGCCCAGAGTGTGCTGATGTCAAACACGTTACATTTGGAGGAAGATATCTGCCTAGAGCGTGCTGAAGTCAAACACGTTACAATAAGTGGAAGATATCTGCCCAGAGTGTGCTGATGTCAAACACGTTACAATAAGTGGAATATATCTGCCCAGAGTGTGCTGAAGTCAGACACGTTACAATAAGTGGAAGATATCTGCCCAGAGTGTGCTGATGTCAAACACGTTACAATAAGTGGAAGATATCTGCCCAGAGTGTTCTGATGTCAAACACGTTACATTTGGAGGAAGATATCTGCCCAGAGTGTGCTGATGTCAAACACGTTACAATAAGTGGAAGATATCTGCCCAGAGTGTGCTGATGTCAAACACGTTACAATAAGTGGAAGATATCTGCCCAGAGTGTGCTGATGTCAAACACGTTACATTTGGAGGAAGATATCTGCCCAGAGAGTGCTGAAGTCAAACACGTTACAATAAGTGGAAGATATCTGCCCAGAGAGTGCTGAAGTCAAATACGTTACAATAAGTGGAAGATATCTGCCCAGAGTGTGCTGATGTCAGACACGTTACAATAAGTGGAAGATATCTGACCAGAGTGTGCTGATATCAGACACGTTACAATAAGAGGAAGATATCTGACCAGAGTATGCTGAAGTCAAACACGTTACAATAAGTGGAAGATATCTGACCAGAGTGTGCTGATGTCAAACACGTTACAGTAAGTGGAAGATATCTGCCCAGAGTGTGCTGATGTCAAACACGTTACAATAAGTGGAAGATATCTGCCCAGAGTGTGCTGATGTCAAACACGTTACATTTGGAGGAAGATATCTGCCTAGAGCGTGCTGAAGTCAAACACGTTACGATAAGTGGAAGATATCTGCCCAGAGAGTGCTGAAGTCAAACACGTTACAATAAGTGGAAGATATCTGCCCAGAGTGTGCTGAAGTCAGACACGTTACAATAAGTGGAAGATATCTGCCCAGAGTGTGCTGATGTCAGACACGTTACAATAAGTGGAAGATATCTGACCAGAGTGTGCTGATGTCAAACACGTTACAATAAGTGGAAGATATCTGCCCAGAGAGTGCTGAAGTCAAACACGTTACAATAAGTGGAAGATATCTGCCCAGAGTGTGCTGATGTCAGACACGTTACAATAAGTGGAAGATATCTGACCAGAGTGTGCTGATATCAGACACGTTACAATAAGAGGAAGATATCTGACCAGAGTATGCTGAAGTCAAACACGTTACAATAAGTGGAAGATATCTGACCAGAGTGTGCTGATGTCAAACACGTTACAGTAAGTGGAAGATATCTGCCCACAGTGTGCTGATGTCAAACACGTTACAATAAGTGGAAGATATCTGCCCAGAGTGTGCTGATGTCAAACACGTTACATTTGGAGGAAGATATCTGCCTAGAGCGTGCTGAAGTCAAACACGTTACGATAAGTGGAAGATATCTGCCCAGAGTGTGCTGATGTCAAACACGTTACAATAAGAGGAAGATGTCTGCCCAGAGTGTGCTGATGTCAAACACGTTACAATAAGTGGAAGTAATCTGCCCAGAGCGTGCTGAAGTCAAACACGTTACAATAAGTGGAAGATATCTGCCCAGAGTGTGCTGAAGTCAGACACGTTACAATAAGTGGAATATATCTGACCAGAGTGTGCTGATATCAAACACGTTACAATAAGTGGAAGATATCTGCCCAGAGTGTGCTGATGTCAAACACGTTACAATAAGTGGAAGATATCTGACCAGAGTGTGCTGATGTCAGACACGTTACAATAAGTGGAAGATATCTGACCAGAGTGTGCTGAAGTCAAACACGTTACAATAAGAGGAAGATATCTGACCAGAGTGTGCTGATGTCAAACACGTTACAATAAGTGGAAGATATCTGACCAGAGTGTGCTGATGTCAGACACGTTACAATAAGTGGAAGATATCTGACCAGAGTGTGCTGAAGTCAAACACGTTACAATAAGAGGAAGATATCTGACCAGAGTGTGCTGATGTCAAACACGTTACAATAAGTGGAAGATATCTGACCAGAGTGTGCTGATGTCAAACACGTTACAATAAGTGGAAGATATCTGCCCAGAGTGTGCTGATGTCAAACACGTTACAATAAGTGGAAGATATCTGCCCAGAGTGTGCTGATGTCAAACACGTTACATTTGGAGGAAGATATCTGCCCAGAGTGTGCTGATGTCAAACACGTTACAATAAGTGGAAGATATCTGCCCAGAGTGTGCTGATGTCAGACACGTTACAATAAGTGGAAGATATCTGACCAGAGTGTGCTGATATCAGACACGTTACAATAAGTGGAAGATATCTGACCAGAGTATGCTGAAGTCAAACACGTTACAATAAGTGGAAGATATCTGACCAGAGTGTGCTGATGTCAAACACGTTACAGTAAGTGGAAGATATCTGCCCAGAGTGTGCTGATGTCAAACACGTTACAATAAGTGGAAGATATCTGCCCAGAGTGTGCTGATGTCAAACACGTTACATTTGGAGGAAGATATCTGCCTAGAGCGTGCTGAAGTCAAACACGTTACAATAAGTGGAAGATATCTGCCCAGAGTGTGCTGATGTCAAACACGTTACAATAAGTGGAATATATCTGCCCAGAGTGTGCTGAAGTCAGACACGTTACAACAAGTGGAAGATATCTGCCCAGAGTGTGCTGATGTCAAACACGTTACAATAAGTGGAAGATATCTGACCAGATGTGCTGATGTCAGACACCTACAATAAGTGGAAGATATCTGCCCAGAGTGTGCTGAAGTCAGACACCTTACAATAAGTGGAAGATATCTGCCCAGAGTGTGCTGAAGTCAGACACGTTACAATAAGTGGAAGATATCTGCCCAGAGTGTGCTGAAGTCAAACACGTTGGTAATAAGTGGAAGATATCTGACCAGAGTGTGCTGATATCAAACACGTTACAATAAGTGGAAGATATCTGCCCAGAGTGTGCTGATGTCAAACACGTTACAATAAGTGGAATATATCTGCCCAGAGTGTGCTGAAGTCAGACACGTTACAATAAGTGGAAGATATCTGCCCAGAGTGTGCTGATGTCAGACACGTTACAATAAGTGGAAGATATCTGACCAGAGTGTGCTGATGTCAAACACGTTACAATAAGTGGAAGATATCTGCCCAGAGAGTGCTGAAGTCAAACACGTTACAATAAGTGGAAGATATCTGCCCAGAGTGTGCTGATGTCAGACACGTTACAATAAGTGGAAGATATCTGACCAGAGTGTGCTGATATCCAGACACGTTACAATAAAGAGGAAGATATCTGACCAGAGTATGCTGAAGTCAAACACGTTACAATAAGTGGAAGATATCTGACCTGAGTGTGCTGATGTCAAACACGTTACAGTAAGTGGAAGATATCTGCCCACAGTGTGCTGATGTCAAACACGTTACAATGAAGTGGAAGATATCTGCCCAGAGTGTGCTGATGTCAAACACGTTACATTTGGAGAAGATATCTGCCTAGAGCGTGCTGAAGTCAAACACGTTACGATAAGTGGAAGATATCTGCCCCAGAGTGTGCTGATGTCAAACACGTTACAATAAGAGGAAGATGGTCTGCTCCAGAGTGTGCTGATGTCAAACACGTTACAACAAGTGGAAGTAATCTGCCCAGAGCGTGCTGAAGTCAAACACGTTACAATAAGTGGAAGATATCTGCCCAGAGTGTGCTGAAGTCAGACACGTTACAATAAGTGGAATATATCTGACCAGAGTGTGCTGATATCAAACACGTTACAATAAGTGGAAGATATCTACGCAGAGTGTGCTGGGATGTCAAACACGTTGGCAATAAGTGGAAGATATCTGACCAGAGTGTGCTGATGTTAGACATGTTACAATAAGTGGAAGATATCTGACCAGAGGTGGGTTGGAAGCCAAACACGTTACAATAAGAGTGAAGATATTCGATCAGAGTGTGCTGATGTCAAACACGTTACAATAAGTGGAAGATATCTGACCAGAGTGTGCTGATGTCAAACACGTTACAATAAGTGGAAGATATCTGCCCAGAGTGTGCTGATGTCAAACACGTTACAATAAGTGGGAAGATATCTGCCCAGAGTGTGCTGATGTCAAACACGTTACATTTGGAGGAAGAGCGCATTTGCCCAGAGTGTGCTGATGTCAAACACGTTACAATAAGTGGAAGAGTATTTGCCCAGAGTGTGCTGATGTCAGACACGTTACAGCTAAGTGGAAGATATCTCACCAGATGGGTCCTGATATCAGACACGTTACAATAAGTGGAAGATATCTGACCAGAGTATGCTGGGAAGTCAAACACGTTACAATAAGTGGAAGATATCTGACCAGAGTGTGCTTAGATGTCAAACACGTTACAGTAAGTGGGAAGATATCTGCCCAGAGTGTGCTGATGTCAAACATGTTACAATAAGTGGAAGATATCTGCCCAGAGTGTGCTGATGTCAAACACGTTACATTTGGAGGAAGATATCTGCCTAGAGCGTGCTGAAGTCAAACACGTTACAATAAGTGGAAGATATCTGCCCAGAGTGTGATGATGTCGCAAACAATGTTGACAATAAGTGGAATATATCTGCCCAGAGAGTGCTGCAGTCAGATACTTTACAATAAGTGGAAGATATCTGCCCAGAGTGTGAAGGATGTCAAACACGTTACAATAAGTGGAAGATATCTGACCAGAGTGTGCTGATGTCAGACACCTTACACAAGTGGAAGATATCTGGCCCAGAGTGTGCTGAAGTCTCTCTGACTGACCTTACAATAGGTGGAAGATATTTGCCCAGAGTGTGCTGAAGTCAGACACGTTACAATAAGTGGAAGATACATTCTGCCCAGAGTGTGCTGAAGTCAAACACGTTACAATAAGTGGAAGATATTCGATCAGAGTGTGCTGATATCAAACACGTCACAATAAGTGGAAGATATCTGCCCAGAGCGTGCTGATGTCAAACACGTTACAATAAGTGGAATATATCTGCCCAGAGTGTGCTGAAGTTTGCGACGTTACACTAAGTGGAAGATATTTGCCCTCAGAGTGCTGAAGTCGATTAGCGACGATACAATAAGTGGAAGATATCTGACCAGAGTGTGTTGATGTCAGATGAATGTTTACACACAAGTGGAAGATATCTGACCAGAGTGTGTGCTGAAGTCAAACACGTTACAATAAGAGGAAGATATCTGACCAGTAGGTGCTGGATGTCAAACACGTTACAATAAGTGGAAGATATCTGACCAGAGGTGCTGATGTCAAACACGTTACAATAAGTGGAAGATATCTGCCCAGAGTGTGCTGATGTCAAACACGTTCATTAAGTGGAAGATATCTGCCCAGAAGTGCTGATGTCAAACACGTTACATTTGGATGAAGATATTTGCCCAGAGTGTGCTGATGTCAAACACGTTACAATAAGTGGAAGATATCTGCACAGAGTGTGTTGATGTCAGACACGTTACAATAAGTGGAAGATATCTGACCAGAGTGTGCTGATATCAGACACGTTACAATAAGTGGAAGATATCTGGACCAGAGTATGCTGAAGTCAAACACGCTACAATAAGTGGAAGATATCTGACCAGAGTGTTGATGTCGTAACACGTTCCAGTAAGTGGAAGATATCTGCCCAGAGTGTGCTGATGTCAAACACGTTACAATAAGTGGAAGATATCTTGCCCAGAGTGTGCTGATGTCAAACACGTTACATTTGGAGGAAGATATCTGTCTAGAGCGTGCTGAAGTCAAACACGTTACAATAAGTGGAAGATATCTGCCCAGAGTGTGCTGATGTCAAACATGTTGGCAGTAAGTGGAACATATCTGCCCAGAAGGTGCTGGGAAGTCAGACACGTTACACCAAGTGGAAGATATCTGCCCAGAGTGTGCTGATGTCAAACACGTTACAAGTAAGTGGAAGATATCTGCCCAGAGTGTTCTGATGTCAAACACGTTACATTTGGAGGAAGATATCTGCCCAGAGTGTGCTGATGTCAAACACGTTACAATAAGTGGAAGATATCTGCCCAGAGTGTGCTGATGTCAGACACGTTACAATAAGTGGAAGATATCTGACCAGAGTGTGCTGATATCAGACACGTTACAATAAGTGGAAGATATCTGACCAGAGTATGCTGAAGTCAAACACGTTACAATAAGTGGAAGATATCTGACCAGAGTGTGCTGATGTCAAACACGTTACAGTAAGTGGAAGATATCTGCCCAGAGTGTGCTGATGTCAAACACGTTACAATAAGTGGAAGATATCTGCCCAGAGTGTGCTGATGTCAAACACGTTACATTTGGAGGAAGATATCTGCCTAGAGCGTGCTGAAGTCAAACACGTTACAATAAGTGGAAGATATCTGCCCAGAGTGTGCTGAAGTCAAACACGTTACAATAAGTGGAATATATCTGCCCAGAGTGTGTATAGACTTTAAGACTTTCACATTCAGGGCCGGTTTTAGGTATTCAGATGCCCAATGCAAAGACTGGCAGAAATGTTTGTATACCTTAGATAAACGAACTGTCGGGACCATCTTATTATCAGATTAAAGAGAAATCAATACGTGAAGGGGCCCATTTTTACGGTGGGGCCCCAGGTGCTCACCTAGTTTGCCTATTCATAAGAACGGCTCTGTGTGATGTAGTACTACAGACATATTTCAATTTCTTTTTCCTACAAAAAAGCAAAATGCAAAAAATACGTCATGACTTTTGACCTATGATCTACAGGTAGGTCAAGTTTAGTCAGTCTTTAGTATGGACTTGTGAACTACTTTTTGATGTTGCCTCCTCCACGCCCCCCCCCCCGGCCTTACCCCCGGGTCATGAAACGTAAGAGAGTATTAATGAACATTGTAACTAAACTTTATAATTGAGCTTTGTGTTGTTGTTTTTATTTTATGTTCTATGTTTTCACATTTACAGATCTCTACAGGCATCATAATTCAAATCTAAGGTTTATTTTTCTTCCAAACCTGTTGTATCCAATCAACTGCAGAAATTTAATCTCAGGTAGTATTGAAATTAAATATAGGGCTCTGCGTTAAATCGAAAGTAAAGTATTCCAGTTTAAAATACAATCATGAAAAAATCGGATCTGCCCGAAACCAAAAAAAAACCTAGCCTACCGATCAAGCCTAAGGGACTATAACTCTACGCAAAGGTTTTGCAGGTATGGCTAGTGTGTATATATATATATAATAACGTACAACAATAAAACCAAATACTGTCATCATATTCCTTTTATAATTCATATCAGCTCATTTTTAATCGAATTCCATGCATGAATCAAATGACGTGCAGTAATCAAACCACTCACAGTAATCAGATCCTGTGCGGCAATACAATCCATGTGCAGCAATACAATCCATGTGCAGCAATACAATCCATTTATTATATTCAATACAACAGTCATCATATTCCCTATTAAAAACTGTCATCAGATGTCAACCGACTTTTTTCTTTACGTTTCAAAGCAGCGCGTGAGATTTGGTTGATGTTTTGTTTTATTTAATGAGCAAACAACATGAAGGGCCTTCACTCCACCATCTTTGTTTTCGTATTCATCATCATATTGGATAAGTGGTAATGACGCGGCTATTTCTAGTGGGTGTGGATATTTTTTTTATCAAAGTCCAGTCTGATCTTATGGTTGCCAAGGAAACTGCAGAAATGGCGGTGTGTATGTGTGTGTGGGGGGATACTTCGATTTTCAAACCGATTTAACTCTCTTTGAAAAGGAGATAATTAAAATTTGTTTTTTTTTTAATTTCTGGTTGAAGTATCAGCTTAACAGGCTTTAGTTTGAAAATTATCTCTTCAAACTTGACAAGGAACATTTGAGTCTGCCACTCATATAATAATCGAAGTAAAATTGTATTCCATTTTCTCTGCTAGTAACTGTGACTATGTGTTTTAAAATTTCAATATGAAAAAACAATGGAGAAAATGAAGGGGAAAGTATAACATGACGTGCTGCCACCAATATATTAGCAGACAGGGTCACTGAACATTTTGTCTGCAACATTCCTTTCACAAACAATATTCAAATTATCCACTTAATTAACTCAAAAAAGTCTTTGAAGCGCAAGTTTAGCACCAATGTATGTTTTTAGAACTTCACATTTTTTCTAACAGATTCTAGTAGTTTGAAAGACATTTTTTATGTATTTTTTTCCCTGTGTTTTGGTCCAAAAATTGGAAAGTATTGCTTAAAAAAAACACCATCCCAAACCATGCACGTACGCTTTTAAAGATTCTGCTTGTGAAGCCGCCATTTACAGAGAAAAAAATGTTTTGAAAAATTACTAATCCTTATTTTCCATCAATTTTCTATCGACATTTTCAGCAATTATGTGATAAAAACTCATTTTTTCTACGAATTCCATTTTAAATATATTCAAACTCGACTCGCACAAACAAGAGAAAAGCGCTTTTTATTGTTCACATTTTAGAAAAAAAAAACTATCAGGCTTAGACATGATATTTGATCGATGCTTTCTGTCTAATGTGTAGAGCCCACACCAAAGGATGATTTCTGTCTAATGTGTAGGGCCCACACCAAAGGATGATTTCTGTCTAATGTGTAGGGCCCACACCAAAGGATGATTTCTGTCTAATGTGTAGGGCCCACACCAAAGGATGATTTCTGTCTAATGTGTAGGGCCCACACCAAAGGATGCTTTCTGTCTAATGTGTAGGGCCCACACCAAAGGATGCTTTCTGTCTAATGTGTAGGGCCCACACCAAAGGATGATTTCTGTCTAATGTGTAGGGCCCACACCAAAGGATGATTTCTGTCTAATGTGTAGGGCCCACACCAAAGGATGATTTCTGTCTAATGTGTACACATAAAGTGAATCTTTTATAAAACGCAATTTTAAACAAAATGAGAAAAATATTGTGTTTTTTCACCCCCCCCCCCCCATCTCCGACTAACATAAAGAAGTAGGAATATATTTATCAGACAAAGAAACAACAACTAAATATTAATTATTAAGCTAAGACTGCCCAAGACACATATAATGGATAATGTTGTGTTATTATTTGAAATTAACGTAAGTGGTGCAATAATTTTTAAAAAATTATAAAAAAAGGTATAATATAAAAACAAAGAGGATTGTATACATGACATTAAGAAAAATTTACATAAAACCTTTATATCTTAATTTTTTTAATTGAATCTGATTTTTAAAAAAAGAAAATGATCATGGAACATTTAAAATTTAGGACGCAGTCACATTTAGGGTCTTATAATAAAGAAACGTTTTACCTATTGTCAGTAAACATCGTCCGTCCCAGAATTTCCTTAGTGCACATATAATCTCTAGCCCGCGGTTTAATTTCTATGATAAACATTGGCGTGGAATAGAGTCTGCGAGAACTGGGAGAAACGGCGGCTGTCTTTAAAAAAATCTGGCTCACCGCGTCCATAGAGATCGCGAGTGGTAGGCGAGGACATCAGCACAGCACTCACCTATACAATGTTTTCAGTGTAGCTAAATGAATTGATATGAAGCAAGGGAAAAAAAAGAGAATGTCTGCAACAAACAATAGATTGTATGGCACATGTCACATCCCTTCTCGGTGAGATGTCACAATGCACAAGTCAGAAATGACATAGAGTAGACTACACTCACACACACACACACACACACACACACACACAAGTAAACATATGTATACCAGGGACGAGGCGTGAGTGTTGCCGGTCTAACACTTAGAGAAAAATTGATTGATGTTATAATAGTTATATACAAAGCACAAACGAACAAAGATCTATATATTTGTATAAAGTATTGGACTAATAATATATACATTTATATATAACTGATGTTATATATATTTAAACTTGTAGTTATTTTATTATGAATGATTATGCTAACTATATTCAATACACACAAGACCATTTTATAGCTATATAATGAAAAATGAATAGAAGATGGAAAGTGAAATAAAGACAGGCACACACATATAAAGAGAGAATGAGGGACGAATAGACAGACATGTAGATGTATACATTGACAGACAGATAGACAGATAGACAGATAGATAGATAGATAGATAGATAGATAGATAGATAGATAGATAGATAGATAGATAGATAGATAGATAGATACGCAGGCTAGTTGTTGGAATTACACATTCTTTTTGCCAGCCTTCACAACATTGTGTGTTAGATATTAGACAGATATCTTTCTCTAGTTGTAACGTGTTTTTTCTCAGCACAACACACACCACATAATCCTTACATGTACTTAATACGACAGCCAGGCGAGAGAAGAAATTTGGAGAGTTTAAGTCTGCTACCTCAATGATATGACTCAAAAAACATCGTAAAATATAATGGCGAAGTAGCATAAAAATAACGAAGTTAAATTGAAATCAATGTTTTGGTTTGTCGCCAAAGAAAATGCCTTCAATTGTGGAGAATGCCTTTATTATTAAAACACAAATACTTACAAGTTAACATTAAAATCCTTTATTTTACAATGCTGTCTACATATATCATACTATAATCATACTGATTGATTCATGCAGTATACTAACGAAGGAAAATAATTACAACGAAATTGACCATAATGAAAAGTAATGAAAGAGTAAACATCTGAATTTTTTTAAAAATAAAGACAAAAAAAAGTATGAAGTATGAAGTGAAGAAGAAGAAAAAAAAATGATTACGTCATTGTATCAATAATTGCTGTTGCACACTTGTGATTTATACATACTGTTCACGGAAGTTGTCTACATTTGTATTGAGCTGTATTAGCCACACAACAGACCAGCAGTAACACAGGGTAGTGTCACGTGGACCATCACCAAAACAAGCAGAAAATATAGATATACACTCGGGATAGAAAATATTTCTGACAATGTTTGTCCAGGTAAAGTACAACAACGAATGGAAAATAATGGAAAAGTTAGAAATATGTTAATGGGGCCCGCAAACAATTCTTATTAATATCAAACCTGATGCTATCAGTCATATCAAACCTGGTGCTATCAGTCATATCAAACCTGATGCTATCAGTCATATCAAACCTGGTGCTATCAGTCATATCAAACCTGGTGCTGTCAGTCATATCAAACCTGGTGCTATCAGTCATATCAAACCTGGTGCTGTCAGTCATATCAAACCTGGTGCTGTCAGTCATATCAAACCTGGTGCTATCAGTCATATCAAACCTGGTGCTGTCAGTCATATCAAACCTGGTGCTATCAGTCATATCAAACCTGGTGCTATCAGTCATATCAAACCTGGTGCTATCAGTCATATCAAACCTGGTGCTATCAGTCATATCAAACCTGGTGCTATCAGTCATATCAAACCTGATGCTATCAGAGCCCAGATAAATGTTCTGCTTGGGCACCCCAAAATGTCAGAACATTTTTTACGTTGAATTATTTATGACTAAGTGTCCCCCCACCCCCACACCCCTCACCTTTCCACGTCTTATAACGACTCTGGCAATTTCCTTAACGTTTCTAATCGATTTACATTGTCTGTGTTTTACCCCATTGTGTGTTAGTCTCTATATACTAGTGTCTGTCCACCGTGTAATGTCTGTGTTTTACCCCATTGTGTGTTAGTCTCTATATACTAGTGTCTGTCCCGTGTAATGTCTGTGTTTTACCCCATTGTGTGTTAGTCTCTATATACTATTGTCTGTCCCGTGTAATGTCTGTGTTTTACCCCATTGTGTGTTAGTTTAGTCTCTATATACTATTGTCTGCCCTATGTAATGTCTGTGTTTTACCCCATTGTGTGTTAGTCTCTATATACTAGTGTCTGTCCCGTGTAATGTCTGTGTTTTACTCCATTGTGTGTTAGTCTCTATCTACTATTGTCTGCCCCATGTAATGTCTGTGTTTTACCCCATTGTGTGTTAGTCTCTATATACTATTGTCTGTCCCGTGTAATGTCTGTGTTTTACCCCATTGTGTGTTAG